>JAFVLL020034998.1:0-11358 GCA_021397915.2 Tor tambroides | reverse complement strand
AAAGCGAGGTACAGTCTTTCCCGTCGGCCTATCTGATCTCATTATATGCAGTCACCTGCACGCAAACGCCCTCACCTAGATACAAAAAATAGATTTAAAAAAAAAAAAAGCTTTTAAGCTTTTTAGTTATTCAGATTTTGCAGAGTATTTCTATTTGTTAACCAAAGGTGTTTACTTTTTTTTTATAAAAATGTTTAAGCCTAAGTATTACAGTTGTTTTAAAGCTAAAAGGCTAAATATTCTATGTTTGACTCAAATTGAAAGTATAAGGAGTTTCATTTCTATTGTCTATGCTTTAAGGTTTATAGGATTTTAAGATTTAGCCTATATACAGCGATTTGAATAATTAAGTTACTTATTGAGTAACTAAATTACTTTTCAGACAGAGTAATTAGTAAAGTAATTTAAATACAATATTGATGATGTAATTAGTAATAGTAATTAATTACTTTTTGAAAGTAACTTACCCAACACTGATGCATGCACAAGTACACAGACTCAAACACACAAGCTAAGACACAAAATATGTACAAACTCACCACATAAATATTCTGGACAGCAGGAGTCCTGCCTATGATATGACACCAACTTCTCTCCATATTTACAATCCATAGGAGCCGCCTCACACATGCTCTGGTTACAAACTGTCACAAAACAATTAAAGGAATAGTTCATACAAAAATGAAAATTTACTCACCCTCATGTCATTCCAAACCTGTATAAGGTTTGATAGAGATAAAAAAGATATTTTGAAGAATTTTGAAGAACCAAACCGTTGGTCCCCATTCACTTCCATAGTAGGGAAAGAAATACTATGGAAGGCAATGGGACCATCAACTGTTTGATTACCAGCATTCTTGAAAATATCTTTTTTTATGTTCAACATAAGAAAGAAACTCATACAGATTTGGAACATCATGAGGGTAAGTAAATTTTCATTTTTGGGTGAACTGTTCCTTTAAGCATGGATCAAACAATCTCACAAAGTATCTAAACTTATTAAGTAATGGTAAAATAATATATTAGTCACATACATTAATGCAAGATATATGTATTAATACATACAATGTCAAACGGTGTTGGGCAGTATGACGAACTTCAATTTAGATTTAGTAATTTGACTGGAAATTCAACTCCAGAATGTTTTCAGAAATTCGACTGATTTTTTTTTTTAAATCCAGTGAAATAAATAATAAAAATGCAAAAGACTTTATCATCTTATTTTAACTTGATGGATGCAAACAGTACATTTTACAAATGTACAGTTATAATGCCCAGTCCTTCTGTAGATGTGTGAGATGATTGTATAACAAACCACAGGCTTTTTGAGGGCAGCAGCTGCTGTCATCTGCCAGGTTGACTGTAATCTCTCCTGTACGCGTGCAGACTGGCTGAGGGATGTTACTGCAGTTATACTCCACCGGCACTATGCTGTCGTTCTCACATTTATACATGCAGCAGCCATCAAGTGAGGCTTTCCAAACCTCCCCAAGAGCACGCGGGGTTCCAAAACTATCAGTACATGCTGCAAACACATATCATAACTCAAATAAATGAATAACAAGAGCTAAATGCCTTTAAAAAGAGAGAGACAGTCAAGGGGCATACCACACTTGCTGGGTGGAATGCATAGGGCAGAATAGGGCCGGTGTAATAGAGTTCCCTCCGGACACACACAGCCCTCTGAAAGGCCTGTGCATTGCTCTGGGACAAACTCAAACTCTTGGTTTGGGCAGGATGGGGCAGTGCAGGCAGGCAGACATGCTTGGTACCGCAGATTTTCTGGGCACATGAATGCTACACAGGAAAACGTACTACCGTTAGAGAACATACCAATAAATGGCATTTAACACCATATACAAATGTGGAAACATTGTTACTTAAAGCTGTGTTGATATGCCTTGGTAACTACATACAGCAAAAATCAGAGCTCCTCCATTCCATGCAGATGTTGAATTTGTGGCAGGAAGCAGCATAAGCGGCCAAAGCAACACATGGATTGTTCACATACTCTACATCTCTCACCCACATCTCACAGAACATTGCTGGAGGTACCTGCAGCACAAAAAAACATTTAGGAAATGTAGTGCATAATCACAGATGTGGTTGCCGGTTTGGTACTGGTGGAATGTGCATGTTGTGTGCCGTACATAAGGATGGCAGATTGTGAAGGTACGGTTGCTCAGCATGCTCATGCACTGGGAGCAGTTGCCGGTAGTGCAGTTGACCTCCCTCCGTCTGCTGTGACTGACGTAGCTGGTGGTGTTGGGAATCTGCCAGCTATCAATGAACACAGCTGGATCCTCTTGCTCAGGCACAACTGTACCGTTAGACAGAGTCAGATCATTCAGAGGATTACCATCACAACTACCTGGACAGGGTGACAAAGAGAAAGATGAGAGAGGTGGAGAGTGAGGAACATGAAGGAAGTAGATGGCATAAAAATATGACATGATCATATTTCCAGTACATAATCTGTGGTTATTGGTTTCGTACCACACAAGCCCATTGTGGGGAGTCTGTTGTTATAGCTGTCCATCTCAATCACCATCATGCCTGTAGTGTGGAACCACTGGATCTTCAGACCAGCTGGACTTCGGATTAGATACATGTTTCCTGTGTCCAGAATCTCAAAACCAAACTTCTTAAAACGTGGCTTTGCATACCTGGAGTTCACATATAGCTGGAAAAAACAACCCATTGTATATTTTGAACCTCTTTTATTCATGTAAATCTGCCAGGCTTGAATAATAATAATTTTCGCTCGAAAATTTTTTAATATCGCTCGAGACTTACTGATATAAAAGTTTTAATTAAACTTTTTTGGAGCACTACTTATGCACAATACACTTTTCTTAATATTAAGCCTAAAATGTGTTTTAATGTCAACTATTGATGAGGATCTTTGAATAATATTGGCTTTTAAATGCCAAATTATTTAAAGTGTCCCTGAAGTATACTTGCAATAGTTCCACTTTAGCACAATCAAATATACTTTAATAATAATAATTATATATATATATATATATATATATATAAAATTCTAAGATATATATACACCCCCTGACAAAAGTCTTGTTGCCTATCCAAGTTGTAGGAACAACAAATAATAACTTGACTTCTAGTTGATCATTTGGAATCAGAAGTGGCTTATATGAAAGGCAAAGGCCTCTAGATTACGTTTATTTTACCAAAATAAAATCTTATCATGCCTTGATTTTTAATTAATTATGACAGAAAGGTCAGATTTTGCTTAGACAAAAGTCTTGTCACTTAACAGAAATAATGTACAGTACAGAACATAAAGTCATGGTGCAGTGGAAAAAGAATTAATATTGTGTATGACTACCATGAGCTTGGAGGACTGCATCCATACGTCTCGGCAATGACTCAAATAACTTATTAATAAAGTCATCTGGAATGGCAAAGAAAGCATTCTTGCAGGACTCCCAGAGTTCATCAAGATTCTTTGGTTTCATCTTCAATGCCTCCTCCTTCATCTTACCCCCAGACATGCTCAGGCCAATGTTCATGTCTGGCAGGACTGGGCTGGCCAATCCTGGAGCACCTTGACCTTCTTTGCTTTCAGGAACTTTGATGTGGGGAGGCTGAAGTATGAGAAGGAGCGCCATCCTGTCAGCAATTGCCTCTCCTGTGGTTTGGAATGCATGGCAGCAAGAATGTCTTGATACCTGCTGTTGATGTTGCCATCCACTGTGCAGATCTCGCACGCCCCCATACTGAATGTGTAAACCATGATTTTTCCTCCACCCCAACTTGATCAAGTTTTCTGTGTGAATCTTGGGTCCATGTGGGTTCCACAGGTCTTCTGCAGTATTTGCGACGTATTGGGATGCAGTTCAATAGATGATTCATCGGAAAAATCAACCTCTGCCACTTTTCCACAGTCCATCCTTCCTGCAAGCTGTGGCCTTGGCAAATGCAACACGATTTTTTAGTTGTCTTCTGTTTAATGCTGGTTTCTGAGCACTAATTGCCATTGAGACCACTGCGGAGAGAATTCGACAAACTGTTCTTGTAGACACAGGGGTTTCTGGTGACCAGTTGTTGCGTAGCTCTGCTGCAGTTGAAAAAGGGCTGGCCCTGACTGCTCTAACCAACAAACGGTCCTCTCGAACAGTTGTCTTACGTGGGTCTGCCTGACTGGGCCTGTCATGAACTTCACCAGTTTCTTCAAATCTTTCTCTATCCTCTCCACTTGACGCGTACATTAAAGATGTCTGCCACCTCAGCAGGGAATGGTCTTCTAGGCTCTGATGATCAGCACTTTGGTCTGTGGTTGAATCTTTGGCATGCTGTCAGAGGTCAGGATGCATTTCAAATGAAGGTTGGGTGTGCTGGGGTTCTTCTTCTACACATCTGGGAATGTGTTAATTACAGTATTTGTCACAGGTGACGCTCTAATCTGTGATTGGTTGAATCCTTTAAAGATGTGACAAGACTTTTGTCTAAGCAAAGTCTGACCTTTCTGTCCTAATTAATTAAAAATCAAGGCATGATAAGATTTTATTTTGGTAAAATAAGCATAATCTAGAGGCCTTTGCCTTTCATATAAGCCACTTCTGATTCCAAATGATCAACTAGAAGTCAATTTATTATTTGTTGTTCCTACAACTTGGATAGGCGACAAGACTTTTGTCAGGGGGTGTATATCTTTAAATATATCTTCAGTTGGACTTAAGCACTACTTCTGCACAATTTAAGTGCATTAAGTACAAAATATGGTTGTTCCAATTTAGCAGACTTTAAGTATACAAGTTTAGTATACCAAAAGTACAATTGCAAAAGTACAATTGCACATAAATCTGTAAATAATAATAATAATAATAATAATAATAATAATAATAATGTTTAATTTGTATAGCGCCTTTCCCAAGCTCAAGGACGCTTCACAATGACAAAAGCAGTGTAAGCAAGCAATACATACATAGATGGACAGTAGACATTTGCAAAGTCCAGGACATGCGGTTGCAGTTGCAAACCATAGAAGTAAAACAGACCGTTAAATACAGCATTAAACCACAACAGTTCAAGAAGAAACAGATAATGACTGGTAATGTTGGTTGAACAAATTTTTTGAGTTTAGACTTAAATTCGTGCAGTTTGGTTATTGACCGAAGACACAGGGGCAATGAGTTCCAAAGTTTAGGAGCCATAACAGACAAAGATGTCTCTCCCACAGATGAGAGGCGAGATCTCGGAACACAAAGAAGTTCCCCTCCAGCTGATCGAAGTAGATGAGAAGGAGTATATGGAGAGAGTAGATCAGAGAGATAAGTAGGTGCAAGACCATAGAGTGACTTAAAGGTAAGCAGAAGAATTTTATAAGTGATACGAGAGGGCACAGGTAGCCAGTGGAGGTTAAAAAGAATAGGAGTAATATGAGCAGACCGATTAGTGTACGTTAACTTTCTTGCAGCAGAATTTTGAATGTACTGCAAACAGGAGATGGATCGTGCTGGTAATCCAGAAAAAAGAGCATTACAGTAGTCAAGGCGAGATGTGATAAATGCATGTACTAGTGATTCAGCATCTAAATGTATTTGTAGTATACTTAGAATGAAATAAATGTATTTCAAATACATTTTAGAATATTTATTTTTCACTAGGGTATTCAGACCTCTTTTTTATCTATTACCACTACAAAAGTGGCAGTTATTTCAAGAATTGTGAACAGATGGATACTCACACGTCTCTGCAGACGGTTGATGAGCACTTCGTTGGATTTGTGAGTAATGTTTAAAGCTGCCAGACACAAACTGGTAAAGTTCCACACAGGCTGGAATCAAATAGAATGATATTATGTCTTTGATTTTTTTTTTAACACATAAAGAGTTGCACTAAAAGGTTTTATATCACTTGAGTTGTGAGGAGCTATCCTGAAGGTTAGCTGAAAAAATAGTATTGTGCATATCTTACAGCGTCATCTGGTCCAGAACACTCTTGTACCAGGATGCTGACAGTTTCATTGGGAAGCTGAGTCACCACATATAAAGCAGCTTTATAAATCGCAACACTTTTCCCATCAAATGTGATCAGATTAAGATCTGGAAACACTGAACAACGACCTACATGCCAAAATAAAAAAAATAAAAAAATATATATATCTTAATAAAGATTCAATAGTTCATCAAATGACAGAATTGAAAAGATCAAAGTAATGTGTGTAATGCAGGTGTTCCTCACATGGACAGTCCCATCGTGAACAACACTTATCACCATTCACCAGTACAGCAAAGCCAAGCAGACCACAGTTTGGAGGTGTAGGATCATATGGGCAGCTCTGAGACTTATTGAAGAGGAGCAACTGGCCACTGACACAAATAAGCTTTGTACATTCATCCACTACCTCTGAATATGGAGCCTACAGACACACACAGATACATGCACACACATTATTTAGTTTAGCATGTAATAGCTCACTTTGGTTATCCAAAATTTACAAAGTGAATACATAAAAATACATTTGCTCATACCACCACACAAAAGTATAATGAAAGACGGCTAATACTATATAAAAGTATTTTATAATTGACTTACGGTGCATACTCTGCTTGGCTCGAGAGCAGTAGTTTTTGGAAATGCATGTGTCTTGCTCGTCATCCAGTGCTCTGTTTCTATCGTGTAGGGAAGACTGGTCATCCCAGATGAACTCAGTGTTGTTTGGGCAGTGTCTGGAGCAGATGGCATGACTGTGACTGTGGTATGTTTATCCACCAGAGGGCGCTCAGTAGAGGCACTTGCACTGGTTAAAGGACTACTCTCAGTGACAGTAGAGGAAATAGGGGTCTGTGTTGAAATGGTAGTCTGGGTAAAAACTGATGCCACACTAGGCACTGGAGTTGTTCCAATTGATGACAGCAATGTTGTGGTCAGACCAGTTTCAGTGGTGTACTCTGTAAATCCAAAGGTGTATTCAGTGGTGTCAGGACTGTGTGTAGGAAGTGTGCTAGAAGTAGCAGAAGTTGTGTCTGTGGAAACAGTGGTCACTTTATCTGTAGAAGTGGTTGCAGGTGTTGTCAATGTCGTTGCATTCCTAGTTGGAGGTGAAATGCTAGTTGTGGCCACAACTCGTGGAGTTTCTCGTCGTGTGGTAGCCACAGCCACCCTTGAGGTCAGGACTGGCGTGACACGGGTTGTGAATTTTGGAGTCATTGTAGAAGGAAAGGTGCTGGAGGTCTCATGGACCAATGTTGACATCTGAGTTGTCGCAGCCGTTGACAGCATAGCTCTATCTGTGTCAAGAGAAATCTTACTTGTCTCGGTGACAGAATGTATACTCAAAGGTCTAGCTGTGGATGTTTGAGTGGTAGAAACAATCTCTTTCTCAGCTGTAGTAGATGTTAGAAGAGGTTTCTCAGAAGTGGTAGTTGTTTCTGTGGTTTTTGATGGGGCTTGAGATACTGATGTTGCCATTGTAAGTATGGATGGTGAAGATGGAGACATCTCAGGCAGTGCAGATGTGGTGGTCATAGTTGTCACTGAATAAGGAGGGTGAACTGGTGATGTGCTGACTTGGAAAGTAGTGGAAGCAGTAGTGGAAACTAAACTCCAGTGAGACTCTGTAGGGCTCAGCGTTGTAGAAACGGAGACAAATCTAGAAGTTGTTTTGTCAGTGGGTGGCACATGTGATGTAAGCAGTGTTGATGTTTCCTCTGTAGGCACTGAGGTGAATGGGATGCTGGTGTAGGTGGTAAGTGGTGTCTCTGCTGTCCTGGCACTGGTTTGGGTTGTTTCTGGTGATGGAGTTGACATGGTTTGGATCACTCTCCAATCTGTCTCTAATGTTCTATCAGTTGCTGGAACATCAGGATAAGGATATATAACAGATGTTGGATGATAGGTTGTTTTTGCTGTGGTTTCTATTGGCACAAATGCAGGAGCTTGAGAGGACACTGTGGTGAAGAAGGTTGTTGGAGCAGCTGTGGAAAGAGACACTGTTGTTTTTGAAGTTTCGGGTTGCTCTGAGGTTGATGTTGAAGGAATAAAAGGTGCCGTTTGAGTTGAAGGTGGTGTTGGAAAAGCAGAACTTGTGGACTTTACTGTAATGTGAGTGGTTGATGCTTCAGTATCTGTAGGGGAAGTGGAAATGATGTCCAAAGGCTTCTGGGTTTCAGAGGTGCTCTCTGGGGTCTTCACAGTGTGTAAAGATGTTGGAAAGGTAAATTTTTCTGTGGTGACAGAGGTACTTAATTCTAATATAGATGTTGTAGTTGATGGTGAGGTGGACTTTGTTGTGCTGACGGTTTCAGCAGGAAACTTTGTGCTGCCACTAGAAGTCACAGAGGGCGATGTGGTCTTTTCAGTAGATATAAAAGCCTCTGAGACTCTGGGGGTCTCAGTACTAGATGTGAGAGGAGATGACACTTTGACTGTTGGGGAAGTGGCTTCTGTGGACCTTATGCTGGTCGAGACTGGAAGCACAGGTAAAGTGCTTACTCTGGTTGGCTCCTTACTTGTGGTAGATGACAGAATGGGACTAGAAGTAGATGGTGAGGGGATAGTTGTGGTACGTGTGAAAAGTGTCAAAGACTCTGTTGGCCTGCTTGTTGTATAGGTCTCAGAGACAGTTTCTGAGATAGACATTGGGGTTGTGTGCAATGTGGTGGAGGAAGTGGAACTGTGAGTGATGCTTGGTGCTTTAGTGGTTCTCTCAGTGGAAGCCAGTGGGCTTGGGGAGGAAGTGGATGTTGTTAATGTGGTAATGGTTTCCACCACCCCAGGTCTAATAGGAGAGGACGTAAGCTTTGCAGTGCTTGGCATGTGTGCTGTAGTTGTGGAAGCTGTAGTGCTAGACTCTGAGACTGATGAAGAAGTGAGTGATATAGAAACTGCTGGACCACTCAAGGTGGAATGCTCTGAGGAGGATGTTGATGATATTGTAGTACTGGGTGGTGTGAATGGAGGAACAACAGCAGGTTTAATGCCTAAACATAAACACAATATTTATTAGACACTGCACAAAATATCTCATTTAAACTGATATAGCTAATTGAGTTATGTTAAGCTAGCTAAACTGGAACTTGAATTTACACTCCCTTATAAAAATTAACCATGGTTTTACTACAAATAAAAAAAATGTTTATTATAGTTAAACCATTGTAACCACAAATTAACCATGGTTTTGCTACACTAACCATAGTTTAACCATGTTATTTGTAGTAAAACTGTGGTTATACAAGTGGTAGTCAATATGCCAAAAAACATGGTTATGACGCTTTTCATATAGTAAAACAATGGCTAACTTTCATAAGGGATGACAATAAAAAGACAAAGAACAAAATTATTTTTAAATTTCTCCATTTACAACTAGTGGTAATAAATGTTTTTCTCAAAGATTGTTAGCATTTGCACTGGTTAAAATGGCATTTGCAAAGATGTAACTGAAAGGTAACATAAGCTACCTTAGTCAAATCACATGACAATGATTGGGAAAGTAAACCAACCTAACATTAAAATAACAAATTGTCAGTGATTTTATCTTAAACCAGAATTAATAGAAGTAGCACAAATAGTAGCTTACAGTCCTCCGTAAAGACACATCTGTGAGTGACCTCATCTAGAACCATGTGAGTTGGACACTGAGGTAGGCATCCCTCAACCCTATAGAAAGTTGCATATCAGCCATATTACTTTACAATTTAGTTCCTCATAGATATTTGCAGAAAATGAATGTGTATATGTTTGCATGCATGAATGTGTGTGCTCTTACTTTGGGATACTGGTACAGCTCAGACCTGATGGGTCACTGCATGTCCTGAAGCACGGACTCACACATGATTCATACCGCCACTGACATCGAGGACCCATAGGATATTGTGGTATGGCACCTGTAGTAAAAAAAAAATGATTTGAAAAAAGCAAGTCATAATATTTCTGTGATTATGAGCAAGGTTGTGCAACTATGTAGCCACATGCTGACCTGTCAGTTTGAATAGAGTAGCTCGGCGGTACCGATCTGAGTGACTGTATTTCATGAGTTGGAGTCTGGAAAGCATGAAATGCAGAAAAAACCCTGGCTTTGCCAGGGACTCTAGCGAATCAAAGCCTGAGATCCAGGTGTCTCTATGAAGAACAAATGTAGCTCCATCCCAGAATGCCTCAGCTTCTTCCCACTTCTGCAGTCTCAGCTGGCCGCTGCGCTCTGCTTTTAAGAAGTAGTTGGGTCTGTCTGCCACCTCAAATGACACCAGAGATGTGTCTGCAGCATTAACAACATACCCATTAAGAAAAACAACACAGAGAGTACATACATAGAATAATACATCTAAAGTGGGAGGTTTTTGCTACAAAATGTTTAGATTTTTTTTTTTACATGCTTTACTATATATTTGTTCATAAAAGTGACTTGAACATTTTTATATGTTGATTGTGTGCTTGTGTCAGACTGACCATGTGGTCTGGCTTTGCTGATGCCTGGTGTCATCATGAACAATGTCAGGATCTCATCAGTACTGGTCAATTCTCTTTTTGGGAACACCAGTCCACTTGTCTTATTGGCTGCCAACAGTGTTCCTCTCTCTCTGTAGGTCAACAGCTTCAGTGGCCCTTTCCCTAAAGCTATGTAGACGTGTATTTCCACACACACACACACACACACATATACACACAAATGTCAAAATTAAAAAATTTCTCAGACATATATAAAAATTATTATCATCAAAAAACTACAGATGTACCTTTGTTGTAGTATTCACAGTCATAAGCTGTAAGAGGAAGAAGATAGTGTTACTCATTATACAGTACCATAAAAACCAATCATGTGATGAAAAACTGTAATGTAGATTGCTCAGTTCCTTCTTCCTCCAGACTATCATTATCTTTTAGAAGAATGCGTATTCACCCTTAAATATTCAGTTAATGGTTATTATCACAATGATTGATTCTAGGAATATGACTGGGCTGAAGTGTCACTCACGGCAGACAGAAGGGGAGCGCCAATCAGTGGTGATGCCCTTTTGGCAGCAGCGGTGAGCATACGCTGCAACACTCGTGCAGAAACACTCACAGTCTCCTCCACGGTTGCAGCCACAGGTGTCCACCAGGCAGTTCATATAGAACCATGTGACATCTACCTACAGAGCATCAAACACTTTTAAACACAGAAACCCTCTCTCACTCACATGTACATTTTGACTCAGTGTGAATGTGAGCATTAATGTCTGCTGGTTATCTGTGATCAGCTTACCACAGGGTGGCAGACTTGGAACACTTCACTGAGCAAAATCCCACACTGTCTTTTAGCAAAGGGCTCTCGAAGAGGATTCAGATTGCAGGGGTGCCTTATATCAGGACTGTTCACACACTGATGGGACATTCACACACAAACAGACACAG
>JAFVLL020034997.1:0-18591 GCA_021397915.2 Tor tambroides | reverse complement strand
TATTATTTTCAGAATTTTCTTTCTTTAGAATCTTCTTTAAAAAGTCATCTCTCAGCTTTATCCATGTCCTCAAAACCAGTCGATTCCCCCTCCTCGTACCTCCTGCTCGAAAACTTCCTCTGGTAGATTCAGCGTGTACGAGGTGTACGTAGCACCAGGACTAATTTCGTCTGGGAAGTTGGCCAGAGTTTGGGAAAAAGCGCGCATCAGTCGCTTCCAAAAGCACATTAGCCAGAATTATCCCCAAACATTCGCGAGTAACTCGGCAGACGCTGCATTTTATTGAAAAAATATTGCTTACAGAGAAAGATAAATAAAGATGGCCTGTTTAGCTCGCAGAAGCAATAAGAGCTTAGCGGCCTTGGGCGTCTGCTCTCTGACTCTCTCTATAGAGTTATCAGTGCCGTTCACACTCGCGCTGTCTCAACACACACACACACACACACACACAGCTGTCCTTTCCTCCCCGGAGCATCCAGCGTTAACACAACGCCTAGTCTGTCAGATTGCCATTGATTTTTCCCACAGTGCATTGCTACGAGGTGCAGGTTTGATTTTTGTTCGGCTTTTCTGTTAGAGCCCCGAGCGGCAGCGGCTTGATCAATAACGCGCTTTAAGCTCCAAGTGCCCTCGACGCACAAACAAGCCACTGTCGTCCACGCAAAGCATTGTTACGGAGAAACCTTTGTGCGCGTTCGCCGTTTCCTAGCATTAGCATGTGTTTTGGCGCTTACGCTTTGACTTATCGACGCCTGAGGTCTAGTAAAGAAGTTTCCCGCTCTCGTAGCGCGAGGATAATTATTGGCTGGCTCTGTTGAGGGGGAAGAGAGGATTGATTGGGTTTTCTCCAGAGAGTGTGAGGCTAAAAACAGCCGCGCGCTGAAATGCCAGCGCTTTGGCCTCGCGTTCCCAGCGTTGGTCGTCCACTCGTGATTTCCTCTCCTGCTTTAATCCCGCCGAACACCTGGAGTCCTTCGCTGCGGCCGTCTGTTGAACGAGGGGAATTAGGCTTCCTAGAGTTTCCCGACGGGCTATTCAGAGCGCTTTCATGTAGCGGTTCAATAAAACAACAGGAATAAAAAGATCTACACACAACAACAACACTGTTAACACACTCTCAAGACGCTCTCTCTGGGTGGTGGAGACTTTCAAGTGCTGTATTCTTTAAAAGATAGACTCATACTTGGATTCATATCAGTATTCATCGATTAGCATTAGTTAGATTCCTTCAAATTGCGTTCAACAGGAAACGGTCAATTTAAGTGTAACAGATATACACCAAAATCACAAAAATGATGATTATTATTATTATTATTATTATTATTATTATTAGCAGTTTTTTGTAAATTAAGTTGTGGTGGTACTTTTTTTTTTAATTGAACAAAAAAACTGTTCAATTAAAAAAGTATTATTTTTGTTAATTGAACAGAACTTTTAATAATTATAAACCATATTCTGAGTTGTTATTATTATTATTATTATTATTATTATTAATTATTATTACAGCACTTTCTTTTATAAAATTTAATATTGGTCATGTTTTTATTAAGTATTTTAAGTATTATTTTAATAAGAGAAGAATGTTAATAATAGAAGACAGAATTGTTTTTGATGTTTGTTGCTTTTAATAAAGTATTATTATTATTATTACTACTACTACTATTATTTTTCCACTATTATTTTAATAATGATAATGTTTTTATTAAAGTATTTTATTAAGTATTATTATAATAAGAGAAGAATGTTAATAATAGACAGAATTGTTTTATTGAATTGTTTTTGCTTTTAATAAAGATAAAGTATTATTATTATTATTACTATTTTTCACTATTATTATTATTTTATTAGTGATGTTTTTATTAAAGTATTTTATTAAGTATTATTTTAATAAGAGAATAATGTTAATCATATGACAAACTATGTTTGATAGAATTATTGTTGCTGTTAATAATGATAAAGTATTAGTATTATTATTACTATTTTTGTCAATTTATTAATAATGATGATGATGACGATGAAAATTTACAACTATTTTAAGTTAATTTTTATTTTTAAATTAATAACAACAACAGTATTTTTATTATTGGTTTCAACAATATTTGTAATAGTAAATTTTTGATATCAGTATTTTATGAAATATTAATACATTTTTCTTAAATTATTGTTGTTAACTAAAATGATGTACTTGTTGCTGTTAATGACAAAAAAACAACAACAATATTTGTATTAAATATTGTTAAGAATAATAATAATAATAATAATAGTTGTTTTTGTTCTAAAAAGCAGCATATCAATAAATTAATTAGGTTCTGCATATTAAGTATTACTATTTTTTCACTATTATTGATTACAACAATTTGACGTTTTTTTTATTTTTAATAACAGTATTTTTATTATTATTAATGGTTTCATTATTATTAATATTTGTAATAAATTGTTGATACAAATACAAATTTTTGCTATCAGTATTTAATGAAATATTAATAACAGAATTTTATTAAATTATTATTGTTAATAACTATAATGATATACTTGTTGCTGTTAAAAACAAAAAAAAACGTTTTTTTATTAAATATTGTTAATAATAACAATAACTGTTGTTTAGTTATTGCTACACAAATTAAGTTTTTGTTCTAAAAAGCAGCATATCAAATACAGTGGGTTCTGCATATTTATTATTGGAAACTTAGGCATCAAAATAATCTGTATTGTTTCATATTTGATGATCTGTTTGACTTGTCTGACACTGTGTCTGTGTTTGTGTTGCAGCTGAATGAAATGATTCAGAGTCCCGTGGAGGGACAGTTCTGGCAGGTGGACCACATTAACCCCGTGTACAGAGGAGGAGGACAGTGTTCCCTCGAGAACCTTCAAACCCTTTGTACCGTCTGCCATCGTATGGTACAGTATCCCATCCACACAAACAAATCTATATTCAGAATTTATTTGATATTTTTAAATTCATATTTATGTAATTTATTTTAAAATAAAAACATTAAGTTATATAATAATATGTATAAATATTATTCATACAATATTTGTATTTATATAAATATTTTAAAAAGCAATAATAATAATAATATTTAGTTCTATATACTTCTATATTTAATATTAATGTTTACATTTTATTTTAATTATTTGAAGCATTTTAAATGCATTATAAACATTATATAAATATTGTTTATTTATAAATAATACATTAATAATAATAATAATAAAGTATATTTATATTGTTTTATTTTATTATTATATAATTATATAATTACAAATGATTGTTGTTAAAATTATTATTATTATTATTATTATTACTACTACTATTATTATTAATTTTTAATTAACTATTAACTAAATATTGTTTTATTTATATAAATAATAAATTAATAATAAAGTATATTGTTTATTTTTAATGATTACAACATTATTAAATGATTTTTGTTAAATTATATTGTTATTGTTATTTAGTTATTATTATTATTATTATTAATAACTGATTTAATTACATTATTTACATTTTTTATTTTATATATTATCTTAATTATTATTATTATTATTATTAATGTTTAATATACAATGTTTAAAATAAAGTCTGAATTTAATTACCATTATTTATACATTTATATTCAACATTTAATGTTAATATTGCTTTTAAATATGCACCACATTAGTAATATTTACTGGTGAATCTGTGGCGGGTTTGTTTTACAGAGAACCGCACAGCAAGCCAAAGACAGAAGTCAGATGAAACGAGACCAAACTGCCTCCAAACTGGCCTCTGACATCACACGATTCTTCATCAAGAAATGAGCCGTTCCGTCTTCAACTATTAAAAACATATTCAGAGCTGTTGCCTTGGAAATGACCCGCCTGCGTTTTCCATGTCAGAGGTGTTATTTACCAACATCTGCAGCATTTAAGGATTGTAATTTGGCCGATTGGGTAGCGGTTTTTAATCACAGCTCTCAGCATGAGACAAAATAACTTTTATATTCGATGTGTTCAACCATAAATGAAGTAAAATCACTAAATAAACATGTTACATTCACATTCAGTCGTCATGTTCTGCTTTTAAACAAAACAGAGAACAGAAAATCAAGTGAATGTTCGTTTGGAGTGTGTAAAACTAACTCTTTTTGGATCGCGAACTATCTGTGTTGCAGGTTTAAAGCGAGGCTCTTCGGAGCGCCGCAGGACGTGTTGGCGTGAGATGTTTGCCGGTGTCTGCTGGGTTTTTTGGGTCAGTGCAGAGATAGGAGGCTGTGTGGAGCAGCAGTCAGGCAGGAAAGGATGTTCACTTTCACCAGTGTCTATAGAGCGTGATAAAGCTTATCTCTCCTACACGAGAGACACTGAGAGGCAGATTGGCACCAGATGCAGGGTAGGTTATTCTTATACTGCTCAATACATGTACAAGACACGGGGATGTTCGTTGCATGCACATTTGAGAGAGCTTCACGTTTGATTTGATTTGCGGGGTCGTTTTATACTCTCTTTTGATAGTGTTTCAAATTTGACCAAATTCATCTGGAGTAAAACATTACCCAACTAAATGAGTGAAATAAAAGCTCTCTCTTTTCCATGCTTACATACATAAAATAATAAAAATAGTAATCATAAAAATAATAAAAAATATTTAATTTTATATGTGTATATATATATATATATATATATATATATATATATATATATATATGTATGTGTGTATATATATATATATATATATATATATATATATATATATATATATATATATGAGCATGATATGAGGTATTTATTTATAATAAAAATATTTTAAACATTCAAATATCGAAAACAATAACAACAACAACTATATAGTTTTAGATTTATTATTAATGCTTACAATATTTTATTATAAATATTTTAAACATTTTAAATATGTATTTATTACAGACAGAAATTTGTAAATATTTTGTACGTTTTTATTTATATAAATATTGAATTCATAACTAATAATACATTTATATTTTATTATTATTATTATTATTATTATTGCAAAATTTAGATTTATATAAATTTAATACATTAATATTACATTGTTTTATATTTCATTATTAATAATTACATTTTTATTATAAATATAATATTTTATATATATATATATATATATTTTTTTTTTTTTTTTTTTTTTTTTTTTTTTTAACACACACACACACACACACACACATACATACATACATACATACATACATACAATACATACACACACACAGGTCAAAGATGAAAAAGAGTTTAAGCATAAAAAATATTATATACTGCTTTAAATTGTTGTTTTTTCCCCCCAAAAATTAAAAAACGTTTTCTGTTTAATTTAATTGCAATTTTGTTCTTGTTTTTCTAAGCAAAAAATAAATATCATACATTTTTCCCTGATTTACAGAAGACACCCACTAAAATGTCATTCAGTGTAACAGTCTTGTCAGGCATATTTACAACAAAAATCAATGTATGACATATTAATAGACTAATTACTTTCACCCCAAATACTAATTAGCTGTAATTTTGCATTTTTAAAATTTGCCACTATCCTAGGTTTTGCGCATTTGTCAGTAAGAATTTTTTACTCGTTTAAGACACAGTAAAATTTAATATGCTGCCTTATTCTCTTATATATTTTAATATGTACAAGTCAGAATAAGCATGTTGTTTGAATTTTTACATAAATATTGTAACACTGAATGACAATGTAACATTATTTCAACCAAGTTTTGACATTTTATTCTCACAAAACTTATTTGAAACCTTAAAGTAGACACTTTACTTACATTTAATGTACTTTCTATGGACATAAAATCACTTTTGTAAATTTCTTTTGATGCGGACAACTTAACGTCTTTGACCCACATATATATATATTTGTATTTATATTTATAATAAAACTGTTGTAATTATTAATTTAATTATAATTATTTTATATTATATATTTACTACAACGTAATGATTTAAATAAAGTGTATACTTACATGATTTTATATATTATATTTAGTAGATTATATAATGTTAAATTGTAAATAAATTTTAATTTAAAATATAAAAATACACATTCAATCTAAAATACTTAGTTTTATAATATGTTAATGTATTTTATATCACTTTAAGTTATACAGGTTTTTAAAGAAGTTAATATGTTAAATATTGAGGATTATACATATTAATATTTATATAAATAAGATTTACACCAATAAAATATATATATATATATATATATAGTCAAGTCCTGATTATGTAGTTGTGTATGTGAAATACCTCTTTGTTAGCGTGTTTGTGTTTGGTCGCATGTGTTCAGTTGTGAAAGCAGATTGTAATCCTTCTTAAGGGCGTCGCAGGAAACAAATTGCGTTGCAGCAAAACTTTGTGTTATTTTAATCTGTCTCTCTGGAGTAAACTCAATAAAGGCTGGGGGGAGGGGGGGGACAATACTCCCGTCGCCACGGCAACAGACTTGAGTGATGCATATTGCCAAGGAGATGAGGGCATTTTTACAATTCCACTGTCTGTTCACAGCGATGCTGCCAGACAAATTAGCCGCTTAAAAACTCGTCTCCCGAACACTCCTCCGCCGTCAGCGCCGTTAGCCTCTGACCGAATCACTCGCGCACAAACCAGAGAACGAAAGGAAACCAAACGTTCGTTTGCGATTGAAAATCAATCCCGTTTTTGGAGCACTTGTATGTTTTTATGGAGAACTTCCAAACGTTAGATGCGTTTTAGGATATGATTAACAGTCCAAAGTCAATGTTAACATGGTAATTAGTGTAAAATGTTAGCATGTTACTTCCTGTAGACGAAAATGTATTTTAAGACATGTGCAAATTGCGTCAGTTGGGTTATAAAAGTACTTGTTTGGATAATCATGATGTTCTGTGACTCGTTCGGCACCTCCGAGTCTAATTTCGCTCAGGTGTGAGATACGCTCGAGCGTATGAGTTAATGAGGCACAACCACAAACACTTTTTCTGTCTGCCACTGCTTATACAGACACAGCCGTGTGCGTTTCTTCTCTCACATCTCCGTTTTATGAGTGGCCAGGCAGTCCTGAATGGGTTGGATTCAGAATAACAAGGACACACAAACACAAGCGGCCAATCACGGGTGATTCCCTCGCTTTCTGGGCCTTTGAATCCCTGGTTTTGATCTTTTTCCATTTTGTTCGCTCTTTACTCCGGCTTCAGAGAAAACGTAGCCTCTGACATCTGAAACCTTAACAAACCCACGCGGCTAAATTTACACTTCACTGATGATGAGGGTGGAAACACATCTCTGGCGTAGAAAAAATGGATCATAATGGCAACAACAATAAGTATGTTTGATCTCCACTATTATTTGTCATAATACAAGACGTACGGCAAACTATAACCCCCAGCAGGATAGTATGCAGGGCAAAAAAATTACAATAAAAAATAACGTATTGACAAACCACTTGCCATCCACTTTAACCAAATACACTAAAATAGCAGTACACCATATGTTTAAATCAAGTTAGCATGTAATTTTTTTTTTCATGATTGAACCCAAAAAAAAGTAATAAAAAAAATTTCCATACAATATCATTTATATACAGTGGGTACGGAAAGTATTCAGACCCCCTTAAATTTTTTCAATTTTTTTATGTTGCAGCCTGATACTGCAATTGTTTAAATTCATTTTTTTTCTCATTAATCTATACTCCGTACCTCATAATGACAAAGTGAAAACAGGAATTTAGAAATGTCTGTAAATGTATTAAAAATAAAAAACTGAAATATCCCATTTACGACAAATGGGACAAACAAAACTTGAAATTTAGCTCAGGTGCCTCGCATTTCTCTTGATCATTGCTGAGATGTTTCTTCACATTGATTGGAGTCAAATTAAATTGATTGGACATGTTTTGGAAAGGCACACACCTCTCTATAAAAGGCCTCAGAGCTGACAATGCATATCAGAGTGAAAAACAAACCATGAGGTCAAAGGAACTGCCTGCAGAGCTCAGAGACAGGATTGTATCGAGGCACAGATCTGGGGAAGGCTACAAAAAAAAATTCTGCTGCACTGAAGGTTCCCAAGAGCACAGTGACTTCCATAATTCTCAAATGGAAGAAGTTTGGCTCAACCAGGACTCTTTCAAGAGCTGGTCGCCCAACCAAACTGAGCAACTGATGGATAAGGGCCTTGTCTAGACTGGTGACCAAGAAGCTGATGGTCACTCTAGTTGAGCTCCATGATCATATATGCAGATGGGAGAAACCTACAGAAGGACAAACATCACTGCAACACTCCACCGATCTGGGCTTTATGGCGGTGTGGCCAAACTCAATCCTCTCCTCAGTGAAGACACATGAAAACCCACTTGGAATTTGCAGAAAAGCACCTAAAGGACCCTCAGACTGTGAGAAACAAGATTCTCTGGTTTGATGAACCTCAATTCTACGCATCATGTTTGAAGGAAACCAGCTCTGCTCATCACCTGCAGAGTACCATCCCAAAAGTAAAGTGTGCTGGTAGCAGCCTCATGCTGTGGGGCTGTTTTTCAGCGGCAGGGACTGAGGGACTCATCAGAGTAGAAGAAAAGCTCAATGCACCAAAATATTGAGGTAGCCTTAATGAAAACCCAGTCCAGAGCATTCAGAACCTCAGACTGGGCAGAAGGTTCACCTTCCAACAGGACAATGAACCTAAACACACAGCCTAGGCAACACAGCAGTGGCTTAGGGACAACTCTGTGACTGTCCTAGAGTGGCCCAGCCAGAACCCTGACTTGAACCCTATCGAACATCTCTGGAGAGACCTGAAAATGGCTGTCCACCGACGGTCCCCATCCAACCTGACAGAGCTTGAGAGGATTTGCAAAGAAGAATGGCAGAAACTCCCCCAATCCAGGTGTGCAAAGCTTGTTGCATCATACCCAAAAAGACTTGAAGCTGTAATTAATGCCAAAGGTGCTTCAACTAAGTATGGAGTAAAGGGTCTGAATACTTATGTAAATGTGATATTTCAGTTTTTTCTTTTTAATAAATTTACAGACATTATTAAAATTCTGTTTTCACTTTGTCATTATGAGGTACGGCATGTAGATTAATGAGAAAAAAAATTAATTTAAACAATTGTAGTATCAGGCTGCAACATAAAAATTGAAAAAATTTAAGGGGGTCTGAATACTTTCCGTACCCACTGTAAATACATAATTTACGTATTTTAATAATTTATATAAATCTATAATAAATTTATAGTAATCCCTCTTTTTTATTAAAAAAATACAATATTTTTTAACAATGTATATATGAAATATTATTAGGAAATATTATATATATATTCATAAAAAAAGCACTCACAAATTTATATAAATTTCATTAAAATATATATAGTAATCCCCCCACAAATCTGTTTAGTCACTGAAAAAAATACAATAAATTTATATATACACTAATAAAAAATACATACACAAATAATTAAATAAAAATAATAAAAAGTAAATAAATCAAAAGCAGCAATAATTTTATGCCTAGACATTCATTAATTCATTCATTAAATTAAATTCAAAGTACAGGTAAAACGCCTGTAAAAATCAATATATATATGTCAAGATATAAACTCAAAATTCTGACTTTTTTTTCGGAATTGAGATATAAACTCAAAATTATGATATAAACTCACATAAAATCAATTCTGACTTTTTTCAGAATTGCGAGATATAAAGTTAGAATTCTGAGTTTATATTACATAATGGACGGAAAAAAGTATTTATTTCATATGTCAGGCTTTACACTGTACATTGCCTTAAAATCCTATTCTGATCTTGTTTTCTCACTATTGAAGACATTAATCAAAAGTAGCTTTTTAGAGGATGGGCTCTTTGAAGTACTGCAAAACCAGTCGTACACAAGTGCAACTACGAAGGACAGGACCGAGCTGACTTTGAAAGACTGCTTGGGTCACTGAAAAGGGTTGACATATCTGATGTCTCGCTGTAATAAGGCGCTGCTGTCAATACGCTACGGCCCCGGTGAGTAATGGTCATTACTTCTCTGCCTGTCAAAGAAATCAAAGTTCACACCTGCGGGCGCGGACCTACGCGACCACCGGCACGCCTGCGCGACTTTATTACCGACGAGAACAAAAGACCGGCAGCAACACAACAACTTTAATAACGCTGAGACTGAGAGATATTGAGTGGACATCAAATGAAGGCGCACGTCCTGACGGCCCCGGGGATTTCTGACGGAGGCCGGATTCAAATGACTTTTTGTGTTTCTTGTCGGGCGAACGCAACGAGGGAGAAAAGCGGACTAAACAATAACATGGAAGAAGGTAATAAAGTAGGTGACGTTGAGCAGAAGTAGCGCTCCGGGGTAGGAGACTTGCTAATGTCCGTCAAAAGTAAAAAGCGGCTTCTCACGCATCCTTTACGTCAGATGGTGACTGATCCGTACCGTTCACGTCCTTGAATGAGTTTATAATGTTGTTTTATGCCACTAGGTGTGGATGTCAGTCAAGTTTACTCATTTTAACGCAAGAGAGGCCACAGAGATTTTTTAACTTAAATGTGCCAGATTTCCTATGAAAGTTCATTTCTGCCATGAAATGAAAAAATAAATTAAAAAGGTAACGGTGACTCTTTATTTTAGATTTTTTTTTTTTTTTTTTTCTCAAAATTGTGAGATAGAAACTTAAAATTGCGAGAGAAACTCAGAATTCTGACTTTTTTCAGAAATGCGAGAGATAAACTCAGAATTACAATAAAACTCATAATTGCAAGATATAAACTCAAATATAAGATGTAAATTCAGAATTCAAACTTTTTCCCAGAATTATGATACACAAACTCAGAATCGCAAGATATAAACTCAGAATTGTAATAAACTTGGAATTATGAGCTATAAACTCAGAATTACTAGACACAAACTCAGAATTCTGACTTTTTTCAGAATCGAGATATATAAACTCTGAATTATGATAAAACTCATAATTGCAAGATATAAACTCAGAAATATGAGATGTAAACTTTTTTTCCAGAATTATGATACACAAACTCAGAATCGCAAGATATAAACTCAGAATTGTAATAAGCTTGGAATTATGAGCTATAAACTCAGAATTCTGACTTTTTTTCAGAATTGAGATATATAAACTCTGAATTATGATAAACACAGAATTATAAGATATAAACTCAGAATTCCAACTTTTCAGAATCATGAGATAAACTCAGAATTGCGAGATAAGCTCAATTATGAGAAATTCAGAATTCTAACACTAGACTGGAGTAATGGCTGCTGGAAATTCAGCTTTGCATCACAGAAATAAATTATACTTTAAAGTATATTAAAATAGAAACCATTATTTTATATTGTAATAACATTTTGCAAGATTACTGTTTTTTTCTGTATTTTTGATCAAATAAATGCAGCCTTGATGAGCATAAAAGACTTCTTTAAAAAACATCACAAGTCTTACGGATTCAAAACTTTTGAATGGTTGTGTGTGTGCGTGTGTATATATAAGCAAAATCTGAATTTATACCTTGAAATTCTGAGAAAAAAAAACAGAATTCTGAGTTTCTCTCTCAATTCTGGGAACAAAACCTCAGAATTGCGAGATATATTTACATTTTGTATTCCATAATTCCCTTTGTCAGCCATGTCCAGTTAGTTTTGCTGTACAAAAGTTTTGCTGGTTTTTAGTTCAAATAGCTTTACAGTTTAGTTCACTTTACTTCTTCCAGTTATTTACCTATAGCAGCTGAAGGATCAAAAGTCTCGCACACAGAAGTTAATAGCTTACTTCTGTGTTGAAAAATAAGGTGGCTAGTAACATAGAAACTGTTACGAAAGACTGATATGTAAAGATGAAGTGTGGTGAACTGAAGGATAGTGTCTGTTTCTAAGGAAACGCTAGCATCTTGGCAAAGTCCCAAACTTTTCTCTGTGCATCAAGAATTTGCCCTTTAGCCACTGACTGAAGATCAAGTTATGCAGAGCTAAATTCTCCAGTAGGTTCTTATCTACTATTACTAGCTGTTATCTGGAAATGTAGCGTTAAAATGAATGACAGTGTTAAAGGGAACTGGAATAGAGATGCAATGTGATGGTCAGCTAGTCTTTCAACAAGTTGATTAGTGAGGTCAGCTAATGACAGTGGCAATGCTGTAAAGGCAATGAAGTTTGCAACTACATTTTGCTGTTTTTTTCAGCATCTCACGCCATGAATATTTATATCTTTATATCTTATTTAAATAAAAATAAAAAAATACCCTAAATAGTAATCATATATATATATATATATATATATATCTTGCTTGCTTATCTCATTTGTATAAATTAAAGAATATGGTTTTGTTTATAATTTATTGAAATATATATATTCATCAAATAATCTATATAGCTAATTAAAATATTCAAATTTAAATATTAGCATTATATATTGGTATTTATATTTTGCTACATTAGCTGATCCAGAAACAGCCTTCGCTGCCCAATCCCAAACCTCTCTGATAATCAGACAATGTTTAGAACAGATCCCAGAACATCATGACAGGAGAATATTCCCCTCCATCCAATTAATTACAGTAATCACAGTGGAGAGCGTCCCTATAGGCGTCAAGCTAACACGTGAAACAAGTGATCGAGGAAAGGGCCAGGAACAAAAAGCATTAAAAAGAATGGACGTAGGGTTTTGGGAAGACAGGAACGGCAGGTGTGCAGCCTCTGGTGTTTGGGATGAGGTTTTTTTGGGAGGGGAAAGGAGATTCGCACGTAATTTGTTCTTCCGATACCTCGTTCCCTGCGTAAACCATTAATCTTCCTTAAACTCCCATGCAGAGGAGAACTCATTAGTTAACCAAAAAACAGGCGAAATTTGCTGCGCTAAGCACATTATCTCTCACACGCACACACAAACATGGAAATTTGGAGGCCAGTCCTCCCTAAATGAGTTTCTAATGACATCCAGCACACGGTTGGTGAAGCATCAGTGTTGCAGACGCCAGCGGCCGCCCCAAGGAATAAAAAAAGACTGCGAAGTGTTCAGAAACTACCTAATGGGTGTCATTTGCTAATGTGATTATATTTACAACAGGATGACTGCCGTTTCCTTACAACACTGGTGGTGGTCTCTGTTTATTTTACACGCTCAGATGTTTGTCGCGCGGTGTGTGTGCCGTTTGCTAGATAATGACCAAAAACACAATCAGTCCTATCAGTGGGGATTAGACACGAAAATAAGGCCGTTTATGATTCACGCTACCTGCGGATGCTTAATGGATAAGGCTCCGGCTGTTTCTCTTACGCGGCATATTATAAATTCACACTTCAATTACGTCTCGCCACAGACTGTATTAGGGGCGGAAAGGATGTTTTTGACAGCTCAGAAGCCCCATGATGGTGCTGAGAAGGTGTCTGTGAGTGGGAAAGAGAATATGATTTTCTATTGATTTATGAAACTGCCACAATAAATGGCTAGTTACTACAAAATGGCCAGCTGAATGCGGACTGCAGCGTTGGAGGGATAATTGCGTGAAGGAATTCACTGACGGTGGTTTTAAGGTGAGTTTCTGCATTTATAATGTTCATAATTAGGGTAGGGATCAATTCAAACCTCCAACCCAAAGTTTTCCCGCACTTTTTATGCTACAGACATGAATGAGGCCTCAAATTAGGTTGTTGAGATGTGCTATACTTGGGTGAACTTGCAATTTTCACCAGTTGGATGTTGAATCAGTTCAAAAATCCCACCCCGTTCACACCAAGAATGCTAACTAAATTAGCGTCCACACCAACCACACTGTAAAAAAAAAAAAAAAAAAAGTTGAGCCAACTTAAAATTAAGGCAACTATCTTCAGCAGATTTTTGAGTTTTCTCAACTTCTTGTTTTAAGTTTATACAACAAAAAGTTGAGAATCTCCTACAAAAATAAGTTGAGAGAACTCAAAAAATCTGCTGAAGCTGGTTGCCTTAATTTTAAGTTGGCTCACCTTTTTTTTTTTTTTTTTTTTAACAGTACAGAACGAAGACGTTCTGTTTATCATAAGTGCACTGCTGTTTTGTCGTCTGTCGCTTTAAATGCGCAAGCTATTTAAAGTTGAGTGGATTCTGATTGGCTGACATGTTTTTATCTTTCATCAGCTGGAAAAAAAAACAGTTCTGGAAGTGATTCTAACGATATTGCTTTTCTGTGTCGTTAGCGTTATAGTCATGGTGTGAACTCTCCTATTATCATAGTATCAGAATATTAATAAAACTTTATAGTTGCCCTCATATTCAACTAATATTTAATCCTTGGTGTGAAAACATCACCACACTGAACGATGGAAATGAGCCATATCTGGAGACTAGAATATGATAGAGGCAGTATTTACATGATAATGGCATGGATAACTAAAAACGGTAAAATGTTTATGTTTCGGCCATTCATTTACATGCGGGCCTGAAAATGCAAACTTTTGAAAACGGGCTTAAAAGTGCAAGTTTTTGTAAATACTACCGTTATGGTCTTGCGTAAACTATAAAAACACAAATTTTTGAAAATGGTGATGTCACATGTATGCGCATTACGTGTTCAGTCTATAGGTATGCATATGTCTGCAAGCCCATAAAGTGACATCGCTAACTACTGGCCTAGCACGCATAATACATCGTTTAGTCATTTTTGCAGATCTGTGTGAATGGGGATTGTTTTGGATGGGCTATTTTAGCTGGTAAGTAACCACTTAGCCAATCACCCAGGACAGATTATAGATAGAAACACAAACAAAATCATATTCTTAATAGACATTTATGTCTTATTTTCCAGTTAAAATATGTAAAAAATCTTTAAAACAAGAGGAATTTACTCAGGAAACAACACAAACTCAACACATTAAGGCTTGTTTTCTGAGAATGTGTCTTCAATACAAGATTTCTCACTTGTTTTTAGTATAAACAAGTTAACAAAAGTGAAAAAGACGACACTTCAAGATACAGTCAAGTCACACTATCTACATCGGACAGGAGTGACCCATCGATCAAAAGCAAGCAGGGCGCTGCAGTGGTGACGTATTTTAATATTCAAATCCTCACGCAGTGCCCTGGTTCCCTCAACTAAAATTCAATAGCATATTTTCACTGGCTTTTGGATTATTGCAGAAAACAAGCTCTTTGACTAACAAAAGTTTATGACTCTTACACATTTTGTTCATCATGATAGTCTTCGCAAACTGACACAATTTTTATGAATTTTGACTTTGCTAACTCGTTTCTAGGTTTTGGCCTACAAAAATACCTCATATTTACCTTATATTTCTGACTTACTCTACACACTTGTGCTATTTCTGACAACAGGATAGATGGATTTGGAATGTTGACTTTGGTACATCCTGTTCACACCAAAACAAACACTGACGCGTTTTTCGCATACTATTTGTCCATTTAGACACACCCAGTGTAGACACTATTAATATCTTATGAAGTGTTGCTTCTCTAGTAAATTTATTTGCTTAAAGATATTTTTTAGATAACTGAATTTGAAAATATGACAAAAACACTAATTAAAGGCAGGTAGGTGATTTGGTTCAAAAACATTTTTTGTTATGCTAGTTGAAAGTCTCTTCAGACCCCGATGGCAATCACTAATTTAAGTGGTCTAAATGCATTTTTATGTATTTATATCGTCTGTGGAAGGCGTAGGACCATAAAATGTTCGTCCAATCATGCGCAGTTGCGCTTCGGGTGTCCCGAGTTCGAATCTCGGCCCATGGACCTTTCCCGATCCCATCCCCCTCTTTCTCTCCCACTTGCTTCCTGTCATATCTCAACTGTCCTATCACGGAAAAAATGTTCCTACAATCATATCCGTCGGTTCGAGGGTTACAATAGGCTGTCCTATCTGTCAGTGTTTGTATTTGCATACCTCCTGTTCGCACAGACATGATACGTCATCAGCGCGTTCCATTATGCTATTGCAGACCGAGTGAAATTGGAAGGCGTTATTATTATAATATTATGCACTATGTATTGTAGACTTTTCTCACTGGTGAATGAGACATGAGATAATCTGACAGCATTGCATTGATTCAACCCTCCACTAATGCCATCTCATCGTGTCACTAGTTAGTCTCTGGTCTGCCTGTGTGCATTCACGTATTTTTTTTGAAGGAGGCGTGGCTTTGGAGAGTGATTATGCAGGGAGGGTGGGATCTTATGCTTTCAAAGCTAGCTTGCTATTGCTAGCCTCTCCAAAATTGCCTACCCTGGCAGTGAAACATGTATCAACACCCTAGAAACCATCCACACCACTCTAGCACCCTCACATTTTCTTCAACAAAACATGCAAATCTAGTTTTTTAGGAACTTTAAGATGGCCACCATTTTGAGACCACATGACCAGCCATGTCTCGCAATAAAAACAAAGTTTAGATGAACTTACCTCATTTTCTAGAGCACATCCACTTGTATTGCACACTAGTCTATCTCCAGTCATATCATCTTAGGTGCTCCAGAGCTGTAGGGGGCAGCAGAGTGGTTAATGCTGTAGTAATAGTTAATAAAGATTATTAGTTTAGTGAAATTGTCAAATCAAATATTTTACATATTATAAATAAAAATATTTATAATAAATGAATTAATTTAAAAAAACACATTTCATGGTCCTTGACTTCCCATAGTATGGAATGTAGTCAATGACTGTCGCCAACTTTTTGGTTACCAACATTCTTCAAAATATATTCATCTGTTTAACAGAAGAAAAAAAACGCATAGAGGTTGGGAACAACATGGTGGTGAGTAAATGACAGAATTTTTATTTTTATGTGAACTATCAAGGTACCAGATGTGCCTCAATGCTAGTGGAAAAGTTTAGAGTTTTCCAGCTTATTGGGTTCTTGATGTTCTGTGGTTGAGCACATCACACATGTACCTCCTTCTCTCCTAAAAGTGTTCGCATTAGTTTTGGTTCCACACTCAGAATTAGTTTGAGAGTCATCGCAGCTGTTTCGGGGTTCAAACCCCCCTGAGTCGTAGCTGCGGGAGGGATGCGGCTCTCCGCAGAGCACTAGATGTACTAAATGGGTCAGTCTCTTAGCCATAATTAGTTCAAACGTCAAAGCCTCTGAATTATGGATGAGACAGGAAGTCAATCATAAAATTTTGGAAGTTTTACCACCTTTTTTTTTTTTTAAATAGGAGAATCCATGACCTGATTTGACCAAACTCTGCACACCACGGTCAGTACAAACATCTGACAGGTTTACATATGTAGCATATTGAGAATAATTGCATTTTCATGGCAGACACTGTGAAAAAAAGTGATGTCGAAACAATTTTCACTCAAAAATTGCTAAATTTCCCAAGTAATTACAAAAGAAACTGCAAGTAACACATTGAATTAAACGTGAATTTTTGAAGTAGGACTGAAATTATTTTCTTGTAAAACATACAATAATCTTTATTTGCAACTTTGAAAATTAATTTTTTTACAGTTTAAATGTGTGTGTGTGTGTGTATATATATATATATATATATATATATATATATAGCCAATATATTTGATGAAATATTACACTTTGAATTTTTAAAGAAAATTATATTTTCTTTCATCACAAGTGAGTGAACATAAGTGTAAATGAATTAATTTCACTACTTTGGTTTGATGTTGCCGCTTTTATTAAGTCCTATGGTGCTGGTAACTTGTAACATGAAAAACTGACTGTTATTAATAAATATTCCAGGTTTTTCTGTAATAATTTGTATAAATACTGTTTTCATTAGTAATGAATTTAGGTGTTTTCAGGGTCCTCAGTGTCATCATGTTTTTTGTAAAAATCACTTCAAATACAAAAGCCAGTTCCTCAATGACTTCATCCTGCAGGAAGTGACATCATTTCAACAGGAAAACTCTAGGTAGTAATGGATTTAAAACAACTGTATGTAGCTGTGACTTATATCTCATAATTTGGACATTGTTTCTTGCCATTCTGAGAAAAAAAAAAGATTTATGAGATGTAAACTTGAAAGTATGAGGAAAAAATTCAGAATTCTGAGTTTGTCTTGCCATTCTACCTTTTTTCTCAAAAAAATCTTTTTTTTTTATCTTGCAATTTTTCTTAGACAATCTCGCAATTCTGACTTTTTCTCAGAATTCTGAATTTGTGTGTCTGTACTCACAATTGTTTTTTTTTTCTGCCACAGAATAAAAAATAAATAAAATTTTTTAAAAAAGGTAATTGTAACTTTTTATCTTGCGATTTTTCTAAGACTAAATCTTGCAACTGACTTTTTTTCTTAGACTGCCTCCCACAATTGTGACTTTTTTTTCTTAAACTGCATCTCACAATTCTGACTTTTTTCCTCAGAATTCTGAATTTAATAAAAAACAAAACAAAAAAGTTAACCAAATTTTTGTCTTGCAATTTTTCTTAGACTAAATCTTGAAATTGTGACTTTTTTCTTAGGCTACATCTCGCAATTCTGATATTTTTCCTCAGAATTCTGAATTTGTGTATCTGTACTCGCAATTGTTTTTTTTCTGCCACAGAATAAAAAACAAAACAAAAAAGTTAACCAAATTTTTGTCTTGCAATTTTTCTTAGACTAAATCTTGAAATTGTGACTTTTTTCTTAGGCTACATC
>JAFVLL020034996.1:0-41018 GCA_021397915.2 Tor tambroides | reverse complement strand
AGTTAACAAACATTTAATTTAGGTTCCAAATCACTGTACTGAATCACAGAGTAGCAATTATGTTTTTTTTTTCTTCTTTTTTTAAGTCAAAAATAGATGCATGGATGGATGGTTAGACTTCATTTCAGTTCTTTTACCCTTTTTTTTATTTTATTTTATTTTTTTTCTACCTAAACGTACCTAAGCCGTGGAAAGCTGTTTATCTCTAATAATGAAGACACATCTGTGTGATCTCCATTTGGATGCACCTTATGCAAATGACTTTGCACTCAATTTTTTCCCCATATTCTCAACTTCAGAAAATATTATTTCATTCTGTGGGCTCTGTGTGCGATTACACGTAACAATTTACATTCTAAGCAGGCACACATTATGCAAACCCATTTCATGCTGTCCTATAAAAGATATTGGGTTATATAAAACATTATTGTTATTATTGATTTACTCTTCAAGGTATGGACACACTTTATTTGTAACTGCTAGACTAGCTCTCATCACATGTACATTGGATTTTCCACCTCTTTCTTGGGATTATATGAAACATATAACAGAATTACTAGTAACATCCCACACCACAGTACACAGTGTTCAGACTAATATAGTGCAGAACTAATACAGCTGTAATAAATCATGGACAGTTAATAATTCTATGTAGTCATTTGTGTAACTCCAGAAATGTTAACCACATAGGAAAAAAAATCAAACCACAACCAGCATGAACTGTTGCCATGGTTCAATCATATCTCACTTTATCTGTCCATTATTGATTTGGTTCACTGACCAAGCTGAATACAGTTGTGGGACACTGAAATTTCCTAACAATGTGAGAAATCAATAATGTTAACTGTAATCTGCGAGAGCTGAGCTTTCAAATGATTGAAAAGTGAATCACATATAGAATCTTTATGTATTGCTACTCTGGCACAATGTGGAAAGAGATCAAATTTAACACAAAAGTCATATCAGTCTCTTTCAGTGTGGTGACAGACTGATAATCATCAACAGCTTGGATTCACAGCAAGTGTTTAAATGACAAAACATTACTTCAGCCTTTACAATGATCTTTAGCAGTGTTGGGGGTAACGCATTACAAGTAACATGAGTTACGTAATCAGATTACTTTTGTAAGTAATTAGTAAAGTAACGCATTACTTTTAAATTTACATGAAAATATTTGAGTTACTTTTTCAAATAAGTAATGCCAGTTACTTTGTTTTCCCATTTACTGACCGACAGCTCGCCTGTCTCCATGTTGAGAGAAATCGGGATAAAGTGCAGAGGCGTTGTGTGCGCTGTGTGAACATGATGCTACTGTAGTTCTAGACCAAATGTCGACATGCATTTACTCAAACATAACATCTGGGTTTATTTTTTTTTTTATAGCTGAAGAGTGTTGAACTTTCTTCTCCTGCATTCTACTGAACAGACATGAATGTACATTTCCATCAGCCTCAGGCTTATTCATTTAACTTGGTGTGAAAGGGCTTTTACATCTGCCAAAAATAGAACTTTATATATTAAAAACAAACAAGCAAGTCCCGCCCAGATTTAATAAGTAACGCAGAAGTAATGTAACACATTACTTTCCATTAAAGGTAACTAAGTAATGCAATTAGTTACTTTTTTAGTTAGTAACACAATATTGTTATGCATTACTTTTATTAAAAGTAACTTTCCCCAACACTGATATTTAGTATTACAATAACAGTACAAGGTATACCGTACAAATAACCCTACTAAAGCAATTGAAGGTGGTTTGTTGATGTTCAAGTTGGTTTCGACTTGTCAGGTTTGTCTGTTTTTAGAAGAGTTGTGGTCTCCCTTCAGCTAGTCAGCCTGGCCAACCAATTAAACCACCTGAAGACCAGCTTGGCCAGCCTGGGAAACCAACAAAACTAGCTGAAATCCAGTTTGGCCTTGCTAGGAGATCAGCTAAACAATCATAAATCAACTAAGAGCTGCAGACTGCTTTCAAGGTTTCCTTTTAAGAACCAAAAAAGAAACACACAAGTCATTTCTTATATCTGTCACACCTTTGATGCAATTTTCAGGGTGGATGAGAACGTAGAGGGGTGAACTTACCAATAAAGTAAGCCAACAGGAACATCAGGGTGACGGAGATGAGGATGGCACTGAGGGCGGCACATTTCCAGTTACAGTGCTTATAGGGTTTCTTGAGGCTAAAGGCAGGCCGTGAGAAGGTGTTCCGCGGCAGGGGCCGAGGAGGGGGAGAGTAGACAGTGCTGGACGTCAAAGGGTAGCCAGGTGAAGTTGTGCAGTACAAGGGCGAAGTCCCACCAGGCTTGAACAGAAAGTGTCTGCAGAGACGCAGAAAACGCTATTGCTCACAATGTTCACAAAAATGGGATGTTAGAGAGCACTGTGTGGTAAGTGTTTTCTCATCATGTTAAACAGTATCTGTGTAGAGTGTCTAAGCTTGAGTCCCCACACTGGTCAGTACTGCTGTCGCTAAGCACTTTTCCAAGCTGTTGCCATAGCCACATCTGAGCGCTGGCAGCAAGACACACTGTGCCCCGTGGGGTGCGTTATATCGGTATTTTGAATCAATATCAAATTTAATTTACAGCACGAGTGACCACAGTGGATTCTTGTTAATACAAGCCCTCGTAGTGACTTCTAATTCACCTTATGGGTGTGTGTGTCAAGAAGCTGTGGGATATTGCAGGATGTACATTATCAGGACAGCTTATTCACTGTGGATGGAGCAATCTATGGTGAAGTCATTGACTTTGAAAGCGCTGTCAAGCTGTACTGACCGGACAAGGGGAAACTCAGAAACTAACCACGTTAGCCTAATGAGGTACAAGAAAACAGAACAATAAAAGCTTGCAAAACTCTTCAGCCTAGTGCACACTACAAGACAGAAGCTTGTCATGTTGGCACATTGCTGTGTGCTAAAATTTGTACCAGGTTCATGAATTGGTTTCGGGATTGTAGTTAGCAATGCAAATAAAAATGAAGTTTTTGAAGTAAATTGCCCATCTCTGATGGAGCCATAGCCTCATGGGCAGTGCTCTGGAGTTTGATTCCTGTCTCAACATCTTTTTTTCCTGATCCCATCCCTAGTTGTTACCATCTCTCCTTCACTGTCCTGTCCCAATAAAATGCCTCTAAAAATAACTTTTATAAAAAACCTTTCTCTGATTACTAGCATTAAGTTTGTACCTCAAATGTCACAAACGTGACAGAAAGAACTCGCAAAGAATTGCACCTGCCGTAACTCTGATTATAAAGGATAGTTCACCCAAAAAGTATAATTCTGTTACCATTTACCCATTCTCATGCTGTCTCGAATCTGTATGATTTCTATCAAGGTAACAGGGTTCAGTCTTGTAGTGTGCACTAAAGAACTTATGAAAAGTTCCTTAGAGAAGAATGCTAATACATTCAGGGTTAATTAGAAAAGTTGTTAGTTTGTGTTCAGAAATAATTACTGTTAAAAAAAAAACCATGCAATTCATACAGTAAGTGATGAAATGTGTTAGATTATGTTACAAATGTCACTACGTAATGAGAAACAAGCGTGCACAGGTACCACTATGCAGCATGGCAAAGCAGATTCCGGCAGCCGTGGTCAGATCATGCAACATACCCATCAGTGTAAGCGCCGTCGCGGCGAGCTGTGGCCAGTATGTCCATCTCTATAAAGTTGTCCTGTAAAGTCTCTAGGAATGTCTGCTTTGCTATGTTTCTACACACAGGTGGAGAGATGGACAGATGGAACGAGAGTGAGACATGCGTGCAAGAGGGAGACAGATGTGCAAACATAAAAATGAGATCACCCGGCAAAATTCTGTAAACGGAGTGGAGAGGCTGACAAGGACAAACAAAGCCCAATTTCCAATGACAGGGTGCTGGTGCCCGATCTGGAGCCCAATTTGGAACTGTTCCAATGTATTTCAACTGCAGTAAAACTGCAGGGTTCAGAAGCAAAAATAAAAACCTCTAATCTAAATCTACTGCTCTTAAACTATTAACCGACAACATCAGAGAAGAGACAGCGGGAGAATCTCCACATCAAATAATATTTTTAAAAAACATCAACTCAGTCTGGCAAGACTGATGTTAATCAAAACTAGATCAAGCAAAAGTAGATCTTTACCATTATCTTTTACAAAGCTGTTTATATTGGAAACATTCAATTGCAATGTGTGTTTAATAAAACAACAGTTGGTTCCCAACCTCTAATCTAGCTGACGGAGTTCCAAGGGTGCTGATGTTTTGTATAACAGCACAAGGGCGTCTCCCAGCTTGTGGGAATGCTGTTTTAAATGTTAAAATGTTTTGGAAACTTGCAAGAACATGATGCGCTATGGTTTAAGTTACATAGCCAGTTCTGAAAACGCTCGTTTCTCCAGTCAGTTGAAATGTGGTTCGGTTCTGAACGAAGTCCGCTGGTCCCACAGCTCGGCACCAGCACTGTTTCGGTGGAAGTGGTGAAACAGAGACATCCTTATGGAACTAAAGTGCTGTGTGTGGGGTTTTATCCCCGTGAAACCCGGCACGCCCCACCCGAGAGCACTCACGCTCTTTTACCACACATGTACCTTGTGTTGTACGACCCATGCCCCTCTCTGCAAGCGTCCTGTTCTTCTCTGATAAACATTAGAGTATTCTGGCTCCTTTATGATTGTGGTTAGAAGAAAACAAGGCATTACTTTTCATATTCATTTCTTCACGTTCTTTGTGTTTAAGGGGCTGACACAACACTTTTCAGAAAGAATAACACATTATACTGACAGAATTCTCAAGTGGTTACTCTAAATCCTGCTTTAAGTTGTGATTTTTTTCTGCAGTTTTTAAATAATAAATGGTTTCATAAAGCAGAGGTTTATTAACATTCAGAGAGGAACTCTGTGTGCATTCAGTGAAGCATGTCTGCTGTAGCTCCGTGCCCCCTGAGATGGCTGTTCCATAAGGGGAGACTGAGATAATGCAATGGAGAAATGAACCATCAACATGCATTGGGCAGGCGCAACACCTTCAATTCAACAAGAGAAAATGTTTGTTTTCTTTTCTTCAGAGTTGTTCCAGACTGCCTGCCTGCTCTGCTGATTGTCTTTGGCCGGCTTATGTACATTTGTTGGTTTGTTCAGGCATTGGGAGGCAAATTAAAGTTTTAAACGAAGACGAGTAGGGTCCAGAGGCCGGTTTGGAGGAGTCAGAGAAGAATACATAAAAGCAGCCAATAAAAGAATGGCAGTGCCTGGCTCTCATCCAATGGGAGGGCTCGGTAAGCCTACATATCCAGGGACTCATCCGACCTATTCCAGCCTGCTGTACAAAAGTCGTGAGAGGGAACCATTACAAAGCCATTAGCTAAAGCCTAAATGACAGGCCATCTTTCACTGCCCTTGTGGATATTGCTAATGGTTCCAATTTCATCAGAGGGATTCGGATAATTGATCGCTCTTTTTTTAGATAGGAGGGAGCTGTGGAGGGTGGGGTGTGATGTCACTGATTTACTCGGTTTCCACCACTCTTCTCATGCTGCAGATCGGCTGGCGTGACCATCTGTTTCCCTCTCTCATGGGAATACCTGGTGCAGATTAAAGTTTGGGGAAATCCATGATGTTTAATCAGTCATTATGTTGCTACTGTCCCTCCGCAAATTCAAATTAACATTCATTTTCCTGTTGAGTGGACCGTTCACACCCATGCTGGTCACACACGCATCAAGATGACAAAGAAACAGCGAGTTTCTGAGCAAGTGCCTTAGTGCTTATGCTTATTATTAAACCACATAAATGTTAAGATACTTTAATTTTGATTTGGAGCAGTGGTTACGGCTGTCTACATTAAGATATGGGACATTGTCAGTAATTTGGGTTTAAGTTCACCCTGCAACGTTTTTTGATCCTACCTCCACCATAATTTCCTACTACTCTCTATTACAACTATCCAAATGAAGCAAAATGTCTGGGTTATATAGTATTTCACTGTATATTTAGTATAACACAATGAAGCTCAGTTTAGGATCATTTGGGAAAAATTACATGTATTGTATCGAGAAAATATCACTCATTACTGTAATAAAGTATAATGAAAACAATCCTGTGCAGACACAATGTTGCTTTCTTTTTTAATCAAACTCAACATTCATACATAGCACAAAAAAACCTAATTGTACTTAAAGTATTTTGTACATTCATAATAGTATATATTATGTATTATATAAAACCACAAAAATGCTGTAAAAAGGTATAATTATAATTATTTCTTTTCGACATTTATGATTTTGTAATGACATAAGACCCTGATTTTTTTTTTTTTTTTTTTTTTGGACCGTTTTCTTGAGATTCACCTATCGTATAAAACTAGATAAGAAAAAAAGAAAGAAAAAGAAAAAAAAAGTACTGTAACTCTGCAATCCCAACAGTAAATCATCATCGTGCAGTTTTGATATTTGAGGCCTGTGATATACAGATGCTCTTAGCACAAAGTTCGAAAAACCTAAAACTTTCACAGCAGCTGAAATAAATATGAGCCATTTGGGTTGGCTGGGTTGAGCAGTGCCGGAGGTGGAGGTAATCTGAGTATCAGTATGTATCATTTCTCTTCAGGCTGGTCTGACAGCGCTGATTTGCCTCCGCCATGCATGAGGAGCAGCCTGTGCAATGCAAACAGACATCTGAGAGGTTCTTGACTGATCTCCTCCACACAAGTGCCTCAGATAGAAGCAAACAGAGCAAGGGCTGATGGGAGGTAAATAAGGAGCTGAGTTTGTAGCAAAGCCCCCTTCAGAACCTTGAGAGAATTTGCCCATCTAATGCATTTGGGCTTGAGATATTAGATCAGCAACACTGCCCGTAAAACCCAGAAAAAAACAACACTTTTCTCTTGTTGTATATTTAGTCATGTTTTAAATGCATTCTGGCCTGATGCAGGAATTTATGTAAAAACGGAGCCGCATGAAATTTCGGTGTGACAGACCGTATAGCTTAATTTAATTCTCAATTCGCCTAAACAATTTTTGAGGTCATTCCTACTATCAGCACATTTTATGTCCAATCATACTGTATTTTTATTAATATATAAATATGGGGGAATAAAGCTAGAAATGAAAAACTGGCAATTTACAAATGAATGAATTAATTTATATCAATTCATGATGCTAATTTATTTAGAATTAATTAGTTTCCCTTATCTAATTGAAATGTTTCAAACAAAACACTGTTTATTGAAAATATTGTTTTAATTGCCAATTAATTTTTCCAATATTGCTTTCAAACCTGTTAGTCTTTCGTAAAATCCCTTTAACAAAATCCTGTTGCTTAATGTCATAAATCTTAGAAAGTGACACAATTTTTGGTGGAAACCTATTAAATACTATATAAGAAATCTGTCCTATTATAGAAAATAATATAAAAACATCAAAATACTGTAAAAATATAAAAAATAACTTCAAGCTGACATCTCAAGTAAACGAACTGGCTTTATTTCCATCCTATTAGGTTCCATTCACTATTAAGTTATTTAAAATTGACCTGAGCATTTTGAAATCTGGCATATTGTTTTACACAAATACTTAATTAAATTACAGCACATGCATGTTCAGTTTATTTAAAAGTCTGAGACATCAAAAGGTACTGCATACCAGGAAGGACCCATTAAACTATATTGTGCGTCACATAGAGCTAAAAGGCTACATAAAGACTCATTAAGTATGAACAGTGTAGTTGATCTTTAAAGCAGATACAAACAGCGTAAAACGCTTCATGCAGCCAGCATATGCATGCCTTACGATGCATTATAAACGCCTAATTTAAAATCACTCAATTCTGTTTGACTATTTCATTAACCATTTTACCACGAGAACATCACAGCCCCAAATGTACCTGGTCTCTAGAGGAACGTTGCTGTTGAGAAGCCAGTTGTCCTGGGCACTGCCTGAATCCTGGGCACTTGTAGGACCCTCATTGGGAGCTGAGCTATCGGTGGGCGCTGGGCTCGGGTTACTGCGCTGGGTGTAGTTGCTGCGGCTCAGAGATCCAATGGAGGAGGCGTGGTGCTGACTAGGGGAGTGGGAGTGCGACAGGGGCAGCGGTGGCGTCCGCAATCGAGAGTGGTTCTGGAATGAGCCCTCTGAAATGAGAGAAACCGCATTATCAGCAACTAAATAAATAAAATTACTGCAGTGTTCATTAGCATGTGCTGTACAGACATTTACCTGTAACGTTTTTCTGATATTGCACAAGTAAACAAGTCGATTTTCATTATCCAACATTTTATTGGAAACAGTATAATCAACTGCTAAGGCAACAGTTCCCAAACTGTCCTCTAGGGGCGCACAATAAAATGTTGGTAATGGCAGAATACTGCAGGAATTCCTGCTAGCAGCTGCTCAAGCAAGACAGCACACAACTATCGTTCATTTCAACTTATTAGTCAGTCTTTGCCCTCACTATCCAAGCAGTCTTTAGCAAAAATCCCTTTAAAAAGCTTAATGACAACATCCTCCAGGAAGTGACATAATTTTGGCAGGAAACAACAGAACAAACATCAGTAAGTATTATCTTTAGTGATTTCTGTGATGTTTAGTGGTATGAATTGGGTTGTCTTACTACGAAACATCCCATCCTATAATATAAAATGTCAGAAATCAGTATAATAATATAAAAATGTCAAAACACTGTAAAAAATATAATAATAACTTTAAACCGACACCCCATGTAAGCTAACTTTGGTTCTTTATTTCCATCCTTTTAGGTTCTATTTTGGTAATTTTCTCACTATCAAGTTATAATTAACAAAGAGCTCAAGACTTACCAGAGCATATTTTCTGAAAGTCTGGTATACTGTTTTACACGAATACTTCAGTAAATTACACTAAGTATAAATACAGCCTAATGTACTGTTATTATGTCTGACACATCTTCTGATTACAAAGGCATATTTCTTGTCAAATAGCCCCATCCATATTTAGAATTGACTAAACAAATAATCTACATAGTGTTGATTAGATACTGAAAGAAGGGACATGCAATGCAGACAGCAATTTGCAGTTATTTTATTTGTGTGTGTGTGTGTGTGTGTGTGTATATATATATATATATATATATATATATATATAACAAATATCATTAATGGTAATGCTAATGGTATAGCTAATTGCTTTGGGTAAATGCATCTGATAAATGTAGACAGAAATGGTAAACTCTGTACAATGACAAAATCTTAATATGGAAATTAGTTGTTACAGTTGATAAATGTGATTATGTCTCTGGTATTAGAATTAAAGAGAGAAGGCTACTTGGGTAACAAGTAACAAGTTTAAGAGTTTAAGTTTAAGTTTGTCTTAAAAAGAGACACCTAGCATATTACTTATTATTCTATGTCACATCCAAATAGTGCTCCAGCTTCTACTAACAGCTGGAATCTCACAAACACTCATCAGGCAAAACTCGCTGTTGACAATCTGTCATTATCAAGTAGACAGAATTACCCTCGTCAACCTGTTTGAAATTCACGCCATGATCAACTGCAGTTTGTGCGGATGGACTCGACAAGACAGCTTCAGCTTCCGACAATGTTTTTGTCTCCTAAAGCCACTTTGCGTCATGGGAGATGGGGGCTATCAGACACAAGATTGTGAGCATCAGATTGTGGCAATCCAGATGCAGATGAAGACCCTTGTGTCCTTGTGCGCTCCAAAGCCATTCATTTCCATATCTGCTAAACCATTCATCAATCAATAAGCTAGCGCCTCATTGCGCTAAGAACCCTCACTTAACAAGAACAAAGCAGTTTCATTTTACACCTGTCGACAACACTCAGCGGCCTCTTTACTAAGAGCTTAGGCTGTTGCTAAAGGTGAGGCTAACATGCTAAAGATGTTTTATTTACATTTCTGAACAACTTTACCTTAAACTGCTAAAGCTAACATGCTAAAGATGATTTATTTACATTTATAGCAACTTTCATTTGTTAAAAACATTGCTAATGTGTTAAAGATGTTTTGAGATTTATAAACTACTTTAATTCAAGTAGAGCTTATGTGCTAAAGATGTTTATGAGCAACTTCCGTTAAAGGTATAGCTAATGTGCTAAAGATGTTTTTACATTAACAACTTTAATTTATTAAAGGTATGGCTTATGTGCAAAAGATGTTTTATTTACATTTATGAGCAACTTTACTTTCAATCACTAAAGCTAACATGCTAAAGATATTTTATTTACATTTATGAACAACTTTCATTAGTTAAAAACATGTGTATAATGTGACATTTATGAACAAAACTTTAATTCATGTAGAGCTTATGTGCTAAATATGTTTTATTTACATTTACTTTAAAGGTATAGCTAATGTGCTAAAGATGTTTTTACATTAACAACTTTAATTTATTAAAGGCATGGCTTATGTGTTTAACATGCTAAACTGTAATTCATTAAAACTATAACTAATGTGCTAAAGATGTTCTATTCACACTCAAAAACTAATTTATCTTCTTTCTTTTTTTTTAAATGCTTACCAAAATGCAGACAGTACAATGTCAAAAACACACTTCTGAGGACATAATTCCACAAACTAGGTATGTGAAATTTGCATATAAAAAAATAATAATAAATAAATAAATTAATTAAAAAAATAAATAAATCGGTGTCCACCAAATATGTAAATATACTATGCAACAGCCTTTTAGTAGGCTACCTGACAGATATCAAACAAATAAATAGTCCAGGCATACTTTTACTGCAAAAATCATGCTCTTCGCAAGAAAAACAAACAAGGATTATGCATAATAATGAGGACATCTTTCACAGCGGGATATCTGAAGTCCGACACTAATTGTCTTATGTTACAAAAGCAGAGTGTTGATGGCTGTAGTTGCAATGCTTTTAAGGAAATGAAGATGGAGACTGAACTTCTCAGAAACTGTCAGCACAATCTGTAGAAGTTGCATCTGTAAATTTATTCTTTCTAAAGTACTGCCACAACAAATATTAAAGATAAAATATTACATAAACTAGTCAGTCATCAGGTGCTGGACAACTAGTCGAACATCCTGACCTATCCGTATATTTTCCTAACACCTTGGATACATATCTTTATCAGTACCAATAAGTCTTGCAGATACAGAATACTTTTGTGGTTGCTTGACTGAACTGACCTTCATAAGCACTAATTTTACTAACTTCTATAACTTCTATAGCAGAAACATTGACAACAATGCACAGCATTGAGCATCAAGTAATAAGAAACCCTGAATCATTCCTTACTTTTGAATACTTGAAAAAAGTTGCATGCTTCGAAGGTCTTACCGCAGTTTCACACACCAAGCGACACAGTATGTTCTCCGTTGGAGGCATGTCACTGGGGTGAAAGAACGTTAGTTCTCACATCTCTCATATGACTAAATGAGTGCTTTGCACCATGTGGTGAGTGCACATTTCTACCGAAGATCATTATGGGATGCGTCACTGACAGGGACACCGTTACTTTTTTTATTCCCTTTCATTTTGGGCACAGGGCCGGATCATTTGTCAGAGCCAGTGACAGATGGGCCCGTACCAAGCCGCATTCCCACAATCCTACGCTACCAATTACTCAGAGCTCTGTTGCGTCTCTGAGCCAAGCTGATGATGGCCCTGATGAAACCCGATCAAAACAGACAGGGAGCTGGAAGAGAGGTAAACCATTTCCCCTGCACTATAAAGGTACACAACATGCAGGCGTATTACTACTACGAAAGTGATGACATTCAAAGAAGGTTAATGTCAACATGACTTGATTAATTGGCTTGTTTGACTGTCTGAATTGTGTATTCTTTTACGCTTTCATTTTTTCTCTCCTATCGCATTTTAAATGCAGTATGCAATAAGCCATTCACAGATTGATTTCCTAGTGAATATAAAAACTGTGGCTCTTCAGAATGTAGCATTGAACTCAAAACCAAAATTTTGCCAGGGAAAATAAATTATAAAAGTACAGCCCCTCAGGTAACAACAACAACAGCATAAAAACACCATTATAAATGTTATGAATGCTATAAATACTAACAGACTTACAGCAAGGTTAGGCGATGCATCACCCAATTTCTAAACACTTCACAAAACACCTAAACTCGTGTTGTGTTTTCGGAACAAGTTTGTCTTAACGTAGGGTTTTTCTTCCCTAAGCAGCAGCAGCCAGTAAACAGAAGTGCTGATGCAGCATTGAAGGGTTGGAGCTTTATTTCCATTGAAAAGCACAGAAGGTAAGGCTCATTCGAGTCCTTGAGACAATGAGCATAATAAGAGGAGAAGCAATGATTCAGCAGGAACAATTCAGCGCATTCCAGAAGGACCTGTAAGAGTGGAAAGTCTTTGATCGATCTAGCTTGCACAATTCCGTTCGCCAGCAAATAAGTTTGTTTTGCCATTAAAGAACAGACAAATCAAGGAAAAGTTCTTAGGTCTCAAATGGTCTCCAAAAAATATTGTTTTCTCATCATATTTCACCATTTTTTACACACTTCTGATGACAAATTTACAGAAAATGAAGCCTAATTTAAGACTTTTTAATATATTTTTATTCTTTCTTTTATTCTTTATGGCTATAATGAGAATCTATTGAGAATCATCCAGAATTATTCACGATTAAGAAAAACATTACTTTTTTCCTGAATCATGAATAACTCTTTTGGAAAAATATATTTTGGGGAAAAAAAATACTGGACATGTTTTTTTGTGAGATTCACCCTCTCTTGAGATTAAGAATATAATAGGCACCTAATTATTCTAGATGACACTTTGTTGGTTGTAAAATTGCTTTATGATTACAAGACAGCAAATGAATAAAATAGCAATTACAAAGGGAGATGAGCAGTTCTCTGTGGAAATCCCATGGCATATTTATGTAGATTAGCAGCATGTTTTAAATGGGGGAGGGATGTACTAAAAAGAGGTGCAAGAACTTTACAAAACGTGTTAAAAAGCTAATTTGATCTGTGAGGATGTTCTTGATGAGTTTGACTCTGTTTAGCAACTGATCACAGTCCAGAAATATTTCAGATGCTCAAGCTCAATTTCTCTCAAGCTCAATATTTACAGGCATCAAAAGCCCATTAAAGTTGTCTGAAGTCAGTCTCCAAGGAAAACTGGGTTGCTCCAGTCAGCAGTGTTAGTTAACCAACGAGTGACACTAAAACATCAAACCCTGGAGCAGAATTTATTTGTTTATGAATAATTGATAAGAAATGGGGTAATACAAACATATCTTTAGAGCTTCATAATTACAAAATGAAACCTCTGTATCCATGTAGCACAATGGATACATAAAATTCCTGTCAAGAAAGTGAAAGACAATTAAGTTCGATATAAGAACAATAGATATAACAGGTAGAATGAGAACGAGAGAATGATAGAATGATAGATATATAGAATGATAGAATTATAGATAGAATAATAGAATGACAGAATGTTAGATAGATAGATAGATAGATAGATAGATAGATAGATAGGAGTATTTATATTAACATGCAAAAAAATATAGATAGATAGATAGATAGATAGATAGATAGATAGATAGATAGATAGGAGTATTTATATTAACATGCAAAAAAAAAGATTGCACTTTTTGCATAAACATATTTTGTCTTTAAATTTTTGCATGAAATACAACATTTTGATGAGATTCACCCATTCCATTTGGAAAGTGAAGATAACTTGTAGAAAGTGTATAGGCTAAGAAAAGTCTATTTTCATTTATAGTAACAAAATCTGAGTCTTACTCTTGACAGTCACACCTGAGAGTGAGAACTCGTATGACGTGCCTCAGACACCCGATCAAATGTGCAATGTGTGAGACGGGCTGCAGAATTAATCACAATCCCTCCGCAAGACAGACAGATCATTAATTGACATCCACCGCTGCAACTCCAGCAGCTAAAAATAGAAGAGTGACCATAGATCGCTGAACATTCGTCTATCCTGCTAGCTTTGTTTTCTGATCGTGAATGAGTGGATATAGATGGTGGATACAGCTTTCTGAACAGCGCAGAAAGCCGACAGCCACCCTGAGTGTTAATGGAAGGTTGTGTGTCTGTGATTTTCACACTTTTTCCTCCATTCAATCATCAGTTAAGGTGTTGTTCCTAACCATTAGGAAAGACAGATACATGTGGGAATACAAGATGTCTTCACGGGTTTCATATGAAGGCTAGCAGATATAGCTTACGGCGCTCCGAATCAGTCATGCTCTCAAACTCATCAAGTGTGAGTAACTGACGGCCTCGCTGACACCTTCACAGATATACTGAAGGAATAAATAAAAATCTCTCACTGCATTCAAGAGCCTGTTGACTCAAAAATCTTGCAGAATCAAAAACAAACGTGCTGTTTTTCATTAAAAATATGTGTAATTTTTGTGTCCCCTTGGGTCCTGAAGACATATCTGACGTTGAAGCGTGCAGATGGCTCTGTCTGGCACTTTGTTATCACCATGGTAACCTCACAATGGATTATCTAAATAAAGCGATGATTCATGAGCATACAGTGTACATTTACAATAGGTGACAATGCATTAGGAAAACAGCTGGCTGGTTGCAATTAGAAATATGGACAGTGGTCGCATCCTGGTGCCTAGCTGAACGCAATATATAAATAACTCAAATGTTCTGATTAAAAATAATCGCAGGTGAAACTCGCGGGAATGGCTAGTAGGAAAAAAACTCGTCCTTGGTGCCCTCTGCAGCTATGCCATGTGTTGCTTATTAAATCTCTCTTTCCCTGTCTGCTGTGATCTCTCGGAGTCTCTCCGGTGGATATATGTTCCGGTGCGACCCCGTAAACCCCATTCGCTTCCCTCACGCCAGCAACAGGAGGGGATGATTAAATAAGTTCTGATGAAACCCAACTGATCTAAATGCGGAGCTGCAGAGTGACCCTGCCGCTTAATTTCCACCCGTTCATTCCTGTCTGGTCAACTGCAAAGGCATGTTGTGCAAGCCCTTAAAGAGGGGATCCATACACCATTAGTGGCCCACTGTGGCCCAAACCCCATGCTGCTCAGTGTAAAAGGATGCTAAGACAAGGGGGGCTCTGTGGTGAAGAACAGGGGCTCAGCAGGGAGCCCGTGGCCCAATAGCCATCTCTCCAGGAACAGGACCCTGAGAGAAAGCCAGGGGCCATGGAGCAACACATGCTCAATAAAAAGACCTCAAGCTTCAACGAGTCTGTCCCATCAAGCTAACGGGACCTAGCGGGCGTAGAGATCTTTCACTCTTTCTTTTCTACTTTTTCCAGCTTGCTTAATCTCAGCCTCTTTAAATACAAAAGATATCTGGTTCGTGAACTATAGTTGAGGGAATTTTTGCAACAAAGATAGATGAATGGGGAAAATAGAACGCTGGTCGATAGAACGCTACAGATGCATTTTTTGTTGATAATGTAGAATCACTCTGGGAAAAGTGAAATTGCCTCAGCCTGATAACTCCATCTCTGGTTGATAGCTGTAAGTAGAGATGAATTTTAGGAAGTGCAGAAATTTCCCGGCAGTGAAATTTGTGCATATAACTCCACCACTGTTGCCAGATTCTGATTTATGTTGTGCTTAAACACTCAGGACTCGATATTTCAAATGCTAACCACCGCTGTATTCTTGACTCGATACTTCAGCTCTCCGCAGATGTTAGGTTTAGCCTTCCCATGTTCTCATATCTAATTCCTCCTCAATTGCCGGAAAAGCGTACCAAATTCCTCTGAAAACATGCTCTGTGTTTGAATCTACAGCCCGAAACCCTGAGCTAAGCCTTTTCAGCTTTAGTCTCAGCACTGGATCACATTTCTGGAACTACAGAATAACCCGTGTTTCTGAAGACACACAAAATCATATCGACACCGGCAACATGAATCTGGGCCTTCAAACTCCCTTATCATTTTACACGAGAAGCTTACCCCATCCATGCCCTTTCTCTCTCCAGAATTTGACAAATCTGTAACGCTGAGCTGAGTCGGCCTGCAGAACAGGGCCCTGTCACAACACAGTTAAAAATGCTTTAATATGCTCCCTTAATATCCAGACAAGGCGAAGAAATGGGGACGGAAGGTATTAACACTTGTCACTGTCACTCCTAAAAACACATCAAAATATTGCAGGCTCAAACTCACGTGACACATATCTTTCAAGACATCTGCTTGTGTTTACGTGAGGGCAGGGTGAAAAAAATGGGTCAGAAACTGTGAAATATTTGGCATTAACTGCGTTAATTAATCTACAGTGTGCTTTGGACGGCAATTTATGCCACTCAGTGTGAATGTGTAGGCACCTCTTCATTAAAAACCAAGGACTGTAACAAAGGACGTGACCACCTATCCAAGAGTCTGTCATTACTGCATCGCTCTTATTAAGCCTTGAGCTATCTGGCATATCCGTATTAGTAATATGCTAATACTTGGTAAATGAAAGCAGCTGGCTGTTTATTCTCAGGTTAAAAAAAGCCTATCCCAATCTCAAAAAAGCAGGGAAAATGGTTAAAATAGACTCATTAGGTGATTTAAGTGAATAAACAGCAGCGCTTCTCTTTTCTTATTATAATTGTGTCCTTGTTCTGTTTTAAGGCTCAGCAAATACAGTTGCCAAACAATCAGAAATGACAATGAGGGTGCTCTTCAAAAGAGCAGGCTAATTTCCATAATTTACCACTTGTTTACCTACAATCACAATGGCTACTTTGACACAGTTAGAGTTTGGATTGACAAGCGTATTCACTAGCAGGTGACTCTGAAATTGGCATTTATATGCAAAAAGGCAATGGAACCGAATTCAATATAAATATTTTCTGGCGGTTTTCAAAACCTGAGAGAAGTTGAGAGCTATAAAATAAGTCATTTATTGCAAAGAATCAGTTGTGTGGCACAGTGGCAAGACAGGTGCCAATATCAAGTTAACTGCAGTCACTCTGAATTAACCAAACAGTGTGAACACAATCGTATTTAGCAGTCAAAACTCAACCACATTGTGCCACTGTATGAACATAGCCATCAAGAGTTTCGTTTGTAATGCCAAAATGACTGGCAGTGCAGGAGCCACCTGACTTCCAATGAAAAGTTACTGACTCGTAAAATGCGAAGTAAAGAAAGCAGGATCAAACTTCGCACCAACCTCATGCAACACAGCATAGCCTCTGGCAGGAATCCCACTACTTTACTACCGGGGATGCTAAGCTTAACTCCAGCACATAAACTTCCTTTTTCAGGAACTGTGGTATGCTACTTTGTCTCAGTCAAATAGAGCCTTATGGTGCCTTGCATAGCTCGGAGGCAAGAGACCCATTCCTTTGGTGAGTGTGCTACCCCTCACTGGCAGCCCGAGGGTAACCTATATACCAATGCAAATCACAGCCATTTGTCGGAAAGATAAATCCCATTTTAGCACTGGGGTTCCACCGCTAGGTGACCAGGACGATAGCAGGCTGCTGCGCGGAGAAGGGAAAGTTCTTGCCACGGTAGGGTAATTCATTGCTTTACGGAGGGCCGTGTGGAAGCAGGCATTCGCAATCCTCTTGAGCTTGATGTAATTCCAGCCTTGGGTGGTTAACTTGTAAAGGCTGATCAATTATTTACAGCATTTTTTTGTTCTACTCTGTAAAGAAGCCTTGAGGGAGAAGCCGAGAGCTGCTAGCGATGACAGGCTTCATATCGACTGCTCGGCATCGGCATGCTCTCTGCTCTCCTCCAATTATCAAAGTGACGTGAAGCTTTCTTATCTGAAATGCATGTTAACAAATCTCATTTCTAATTTGGTTAGCTGTTGCCGTACAAACATCTTGCAGCACAGACGTCAGTTCAGGACAATACGTTTATAAACACTATGATGGGTCACAATTGCCAACTACAGTATCTGAATTTGGTCGTATATAACTTTTGCTGTTAGCGGCAGTGCTTTATAATGTCCTTCAACAAGTAACAGGATGTTAAATTCGTCCAACTTTTTAAAACACATCAATGCCTAGTAAACAACTTCATATTTGAACTTACTGGACGTCAATAGCAGCACAATGCAATCATCTCATCATTCTATGCTCTTTTCATCAGCAGCTCATTAGTGAGGACACAGTAACTTGTAAAATTGATTCACTGTGGTTAAAGTTCCTGCTGTGCTGGTCACTTGTCCCTCAGCAGGTCATGCCATTAAGCTTTTTATCATTTACAGGCTTTCAATTGATTTTATCTTTCATTAAAACTTCTTGACCTTTCTAACACTACACAAAGTTAATGAAGGCAGCTCTACAATTATCTGAAATGGTCGCAATCAAATTATTGCAAGAAATACAACCCTGTGGACAGCAACAAACTCAATCTCACACTGCTAAGGTATCAAAACTGCAATCCAGGTCATCCAAACAGTGACGTATATGGTGAACCACTTCATAAGTCACGGCACAGGGTGAAATTAGTCATGACAGCTGCAGCAAGGGTTAGCCTGCCAAAGTCTACATTCAAACAGAGAGTGCATACAATCCTGGAAAATAATATATTTTAAAGAATATTGGTAACCAAACAGTTGCCATTGACTTCCATACTATGTTTTTCAAATATAATTTTCCAAATATAAATTTTTGTGTTCAGCAGACAAAAGAAATTCATACAGGTTTGGAATGACACAAGGATTAAGTAGTTGCTTATTATTAACATATTGGCTGTTTACTTTTAAAGCACATATTCTGCATTACCATATTATATATTCCTAATCCTACCCAATACCTAAACTTAACAACTACCTTATTAACTATTAATAAGCAGAAAATTAGGAGTTTGAGGCAAAAGTCATAGTTAATGGTTTGTTAATAGTGAGAATTTAACCTTAAAATAAAATGTGACCTAAATTTCTTTATCAAAAGTAGGATGTATTCAGGTAAATTGGTCCATTTTTGGTCATTTCAATTTACTTTAATCCACCCTATTTAACAAAATCATTACTAAAAAAAAAAAAAGATTAAAAGCTGTAAATTTACTGGAGTTCAACAGATTGCAACAAATCTTCAGCATCTCTGACACACCTCACTTCCTGAACCCCAGCAAGAAGCTTCTCTTCTCAGTTAGGCCTTAGTTAAAAAACTTCCCGCTAACATCTGACCTCCACTGCTACCCAAAATATCCCGAAAAAATGAATGTTCGGCCTGTGGCTACCTCCACAAGCTCCACAGCAGGTCCAGCAGGGGATGTCGAGACCCCTCTAGCAGGCAGCGATATTGAGAGGGACTCACCGTTAGGAGTTGCAGTGGCTGGAGCGCCGACGTTCCCTGAGCCGGTTTTAACTAAGAATGAATTGGGGCCAAACTCATCTTCTGACTCAGAGTCCCGGCCGGCCTGAGCCCCACTGTTACCTAGCAACCTTCCCTGGCTCTGATTGGCTGCATGGGAAGGGGGAGGGTAAGGGGAGTCGACAGGGGAAGAGGAGGCAGATGAGCAATGAAGAGGAGGACCTGTAGACCACAGACACAAACAACACACGGGGGAGAACTTATAACACTCGTCCGGATAACACCACATAACCCAAATTAATAAATGAACAGCACAAACATGCAGAGAGAATAAATAAAGGCCATGAATGCACAGATAAAAGCTGTCTGTCTTCATTCATCTGTCTTTGCTCTTTAGATCTGCTCAGCTGACAGAGAGATTGACACAACTGATACAACTTTTTTGCTTTGTGATTCCAAAAAGGGTTTTTTTTTTTTTTGTGTCTTTTTACATTTTCCAAAGACAGATTGACAGACTAACTTTAACAAAACAACAAATGGGACATTCAGAAAGGATCACTGGTGATCAACAGTGATTGAAACTATTAAACAACAGTGAATAAATCAGTCATTGAGTGAATCTCACAAAAACATCCAGGTGACCCCAAAATCACAAGGGGGAAAAAAATAGGTTGAAGTCTATTTTAGGACTATTAAGATTTTTTTCAAGTTAATTCGTTATATTTTTAAATAATTTAAATATGCATATATTCAAGGCAGCAAAATACATATTTCCATAATATATCAATATTTTAAAACATAATAAAAAAAATTGCATTACATTTTTTTTGTAAAATTAGCCAGATGTAAGAAACAAATAAGAAATTAAATTTTGTATAAAGAAACCAAAGCAATTAAGAACAATTACGTTTTTTAAAAGTGAATTATTATGATTATGATTATGATTATTATTTAGTTTTCTTGTCTATTCATTATTTGTAATATGTAAAATGTTGTATTGCATTTTTATAAATAATTCAAATCTGAAAAAAGTTAAAGGCAGCACAAAAAAAAAAAAAAAATCCATATATCATACTTCCAAATGTGAATATTTCTAAAAATATTACAAATTTGCATTACTGTAGAATGACATTTTTTAGTGGGAAAAAAGATTTTGGGGTAAAATAGGATTATTTTACCCCCAAAAAATTTTTCCCACTAAAAAATGTCATTCTACCTAGACATGACCTAGTTCTTGAAAGGTTTTGTGAGACTGATCCAAATTACATAAAATCAAATTTACACAAGTTATGCAAGCAATGATATTACAGTACTTTGAAGAAGTAACAAAACAACTTTCACAGCACATGAGAATGAAACAGCCTGCTGGGGAAAATATATAGCTACACACACACACACACACACACACACACACCACATGATTTGTTCCCTCTAAAATTGTGGTAATCTTTCCTTTTTGAGCAAACCCTTGTGAGATATGAGACTGCATAAGAACGAGAACAATAGCAGCATTTTTATATACAATTCTGTGGCAAGATATAAATATCCACGAGCGAACATTTCAAGTACAAAAGTACTCACACAAGTTCACAAAGTTTGCCCAGTTGTAGAACTTAAATGGGGTTTGTACTGAGAACAATGTGTTTTAGTCTTTTCTTATATTGTCATATATAAGGAGCTGACAAGCTGACAGGGAGTATCATTCAAAGTTAAAGAAAAATGTTGCCTTATATTTCTGGTACAAACACATGTAATTACTGCAAGGCTGAGGTACAGCTGATTGAGTGAAAGAGAATTAAGAAACAATTAGTGAAATTACCATACGATTCATTAAAATGCCAATCAAGCCTCCCGACTGCTCAATCTTAAAGACGGAAGTCTTGTGTTCCAAACTCATCGTTCATCACTTTAATTTGACAAGTCTTAAAAGACATTATAATATAATAGTCCATCTACAATGAGCAGTAACACTTGCAAAGATAACATGGTAAACATCAGCAAATGACATTTTACTTTCAAAGCTAAGTCAAATTAAACATTTTTATGTACTACTTTGGTTTGTAAGTAGTAACTGGCTGCAACACTGTTTGACTGCAACAAAAATAATCATGTGTTCAACATAAAAACATACAGTGCTAGTTATTTCTAAGTAGGTCTTTTCATTCTTATATAGAGTCTGTACAAACAATTTACATAGGAATTCTTTGTGCTTGTGTTTCATGAACGAGGTCAAATGATTGTTTGATCAACTTCAGGGTATGAAATGACAGTAAGAGGGTCTTTGACTATATTAAATGTTTAGATACTGTATACTCCGGTCTAAAAGAATACTTCATTGATTTCATGGTGAAGCATGAAAGTCTCTGAAGTGGAAATCTTTGAATCAACCAGCGTTTAATCTCTGATCTCCTGCCGGGAACATGCCGCATAACGATGGAGGCTATTAAGAGAGTTGTAGAACTGGTTCGGTACGACTGAGGAGGGAAAGGAAAAAGGATTTGTTTTGTTTTTTAAACTTGCCTAAAGGCCAAGTTTGTATAACTATTAGTGCCCATAACATAAAATATCAGTTTGGGGTGTTTCTCTTTGATTCTCTGTGCTGGCTGCACTGTTCCAGGCTTGTTTCACCAATGAGCCTGAATACCTTTCAATTAAGTCTGAATTAAATACACAGCTTTATTTGTAATCTGGGACAATTAATCTGAGAGAAAAGCCAGAAAAATAACCTTCCTAATCATGGGTCAAATCATTTTCCCTGAACTGCTTGCACAAAAAGTTTGAGTTCTTAAAAATATGAATTTAAATCTCAAAACATCCATGAATGGAAAATCTTTTTAGAAACGTTTTACTTTTTAACCTACAGCGAGTTTAATTTCCCATTAATCACTTCTTCTCTGACAGAAGACTACTTATTAAAGTCCTTTAAAAGTGTTGAAAGTCACAGAGGAGAATGAGGAAGTTTTGCATTCCTGCGCACACGGAGGGTGCATTTGTCTTACAGGCTATGGCGGCCTGTTTTTAATTAATTCTACCTTGCGGAATTTATTTTCATTTCTCTGACTTCCAGAAGCACTATGAAAGAGAGGAATGGGAATTCTGAAGGTGAAACAATTGTTTTTTGGGGGCCACTAGTAGCAACTAACAGAAGTATAAAAAAAAGAAATTATTTTGTTTGCCACCACAATTGTTCTGGAGGTTACTAGGACACTGCATGCTGGTTGCTAAGGTATTTTGGGTGTTTGTTTACTGTATAATAATAATAATAATAATAATAATAATAATAATAATTTTATAATTAATAATATAACTGTATAATAATAATAACAACAATAATAACAACAACAATAATAATAATAATAATAATGATGATGTTGATGATGATGATGAGATGATGATGATAATAATATATTATTATTATTATTACCTAATAAATATGTATTAATATTTATTTTTATTTTCATTTTATTTACATTAATATTATTCTAATTAGTAGTGGGAAAAGTACTATAAATCAATATTAATTTAATAATATATTTAAAACTATTATATTTATTATTTTATGTGATATAAAAAACATGTATTATTATTATTATTATTATCATCATCATTTAAACAAAATAATTTAAATTTTAAACAAATTAATTTTGTACTGTAAATCAATATTCATGTAACAATAATAATAATAATAATAAAAAAAACAATTATATTTAGCATTTTATTTGGTATAATATAAATATAATAAATAATAGATAATAATAGATCATATAATAATAATAATAATAATCATCATAATAATAACAATAATAGTAATAAAAATAAAAATATTACAAATCAATATTAATTTATGTTGCAAATCAACCAGAAACAACAATTTATCATTAACAATAATAATTATTATATGTAACCCCAGATAAAATAATAAACATAATTAGTAGTAGTATTTCAGACTGCAATAATTATAAATAACATTGATTTCTAAAAAAAAGATAACCAATGAATGATTTACTTAAAAGTTACCTCGGCATAGAAGAAAGACTTTTAACACCGAAAAGTTGTTTAATTCTTTAGTCACTTTATATGTCACAGTGTCACAGCAGTTCTTTCATTCAGATTTCTGTAGCCTTATATCCTCGTATTTTCCTTCTGACAAAAGACATAAGTTAAGTCAGAGTTCCCTTTCAGCCCGTCTGCTCTTATTTCAGTTCCTGACAGACTTTCCCCTGTGGCCTGCCCTTCAAGCCCGGCTGATGACTGCAGCGCTCCTGGGGCACGAACGCAGCGGGCCACCCACTCTTACACAGGCCCTAATCTACTCAGGAGTCACCTAATTAAACGACCAGGCGAACTACCGGCGGGCCCCGAGTCGCAGGTAGGCTGAGATTTTTCTGTCGCCACAGCAACCCATTGTATCTTCCCATCTCCCAGGAGACCTCGGCTGAACACAGAGCCAATTGCGAGGGCAATTGGTACAAACAGCAGGGGCAGCTTTCTGTTCTGCTCGGCCTCAATGCTTGAATTACACCGCCCTGGCCTCTGGGCCATCTTCAGACGTACTTTGCACTCCGAAACGAACATCAAAAGCCCGCCGAGTAACGATGCTTTAGTCAGTGAGGCTTTCAAATAGGACGTCACACCACTTAATTCGCTCTAGCTAAGAGCTTTGTAAATTATGTCATTATAATCAATAAGACTGCATTATGGGTAGTCAGTTCGTACCATTACGCAGCCTCTTCCACCAAATTAAATAGATGAAGTCGGATGTCGCATGCATTATCCAACGCATGCATTATTTTAGCAACGATAACAACAAGGCGTGAATCAAACAGAAAGATTAGACTAGCATCTATAAGATTCTGCTGGAGATACTGGATTCTAAGCATAGTTTGATGGCGAACAAAAATAAATCGCAGTGCGGATGAAGGGGCATCGATTGCACAACGGCACAGCTGCTGATGGTGAAAAGAAGGCTGAAATGGCAGGAAATGAGTTACTACCACAGTTCTCACATCCATAAAATGGTTGAAGTATACGAGACCATAGGGTAGTATGGTTTTATGACAGTGCTGTGCTTAGTGGGCAAAAAGACCTAAAGAGCATGTTGAAGCATCAAATATTAAGCACAGATTTCTGCAGAGAAATTCACAATGTGCTTTCTGTGCTCCAAAGGTGTGTAAAATTTAATATGAAGAAAACATTTAAGTAGAAATCGTTTTGGAGACGTACCATGGTATTATCTTTGGACTCCACAGTGATTTTGTCAAGCATGATGTGTTCCTGCGTGAAATTCGTCTGTTCTTTCTTAACCCTAACCATTAAAATCCATTAAAATCAGAGGGATACAGCTGTTTCATAATGTTGTAGCCCTAAGCAACATACTAATACAAAGATTTTAAACATTTTATCAGAAAAAAGAATCTCTTTGTGCTAATAAATTTTACTGTGCCATCTCTATAAAAAAAATATGTTGGGATACTCTGTTAGGAATGTTAGGAACATTTCAAACCAATATGGCTGCTGATCTCTGTGCTGTAAAAGTTAGCCTAGCATTAGAATTCAAGAGTAAACAATCTGACTTTTCCAAAACAGATGAACACAATCTGGCAATGTTTTATTATGTTTATTGCGAGTTCGAATCCCGATGCAAGGACCTTTCCCAATCCCGCCCCCTGTCTCTCTTCCACTTCGCTTCCTGTCAGTTAAGGTGAAAATACCAAAAATAAATCTAAAAACAAAACAAAAATGTAAGATAAAAATGCAATTGCTGAAGCAATCATTTTAATTTGTCTTTGAGCTCTTTTATTAGTGTTGTGAGTTGAGTTTCATGATACTTATAGCCGTTCCATATCACAAGTGCAATGCCGAGCAAGTTTACTACATAAATAGTAAAAAAGCCATAAATATGATGCTGGGTATGTGATGCAACCATCAAAATTTCTTTGTTAAGAAATCATGCACTGTGGTAAAAGAGTTTTGAGGTTATAATATAGTATTTTGCAAGGAACCACAAAAATGTTTTCATTTATCTGCCCATGTAATCATAATTTGTGTAAAAAGGAATAAAGGATGTTGTGCTGCCTTCACTTTAGTGTTCATTTTCAGCTGAAAACTGCAATGAATTGTATGTATAGGTGCGTTTTTTTTATTTTTTTTATGTAGGTAGGTAGAGGCACATTTTTTTCAATATGCCTATGTTGGTTTTATGTCAGAGCCTATATTAGTTTTGTGTATTTAGTGCACTTCATCTAATGTTAAGGACAAAAATTGTGGTTCTTTCACAAACTCTTATCTTTAACCCTTCTAAAGAGATAATAGCATAGCTGCAGCATGGTACTGCCATTACCTTTTTGCAAGGGTACTTTGTGAATTTGCTCTCACACTAACAAACTGACATGCAAATAATGTGGTAATTTGCCATATCTCACTGTGTGAAGAAACCAACCTGGTTTCATAAAAATATGTACCTCTGTGCACTTTCTGTGTGACACCGTTTTACGTACCTTACTGCACGTTTCACCGCAGTTTCAAAGAGAAATGTCCACTGAGTGGCGCTAAAACACAGGTTAAATACGTGAAGCCTGGCACGTTTTTATTATGTTGATATAGGTACGTATTGCTGTGTTTTTATTATGTTGATATAGGTACGTATTGCAGCAGTTCAGAATTCAAATATCCGGGGTCTGTCCCTAAACGTTAATGCTCTATCGTGTTGGAAATATTCCCTACACCAAACCCAACCCTAAACCTACCCGATAGTGTTAACAAATGCAAAACTGGTATAAAAACATATTTGTTGATGCATCCGTGCCATTTCAACTTCCTTTCATGTAGATTTAAAGTGTTTTGTCAAACCATAGTTACAGGGGATTCGAACCGGAGCTCCTCGCCTCCCAAGTACGACTCCGTACTCCGTGAGCTATCGAACAAACCTATCATCTATGAAAACTCATAGATACGAGGCTGGATATGTGCCATGTTAACGCTCCAAAGCATCAGTTTTCAAATCTCCCAGCATATTAATATTGTTTTGAAGTCGTAACATGATATTCTTAAAGTAATTGTGCGAAAAATAGCCTTTATTAATCAAAACTCTGTAAATTTGTGTGAAAAGGAGTAAAAGGTGTCGGAGTTTTACTGCCTCTAGTGTTTGTGTCTTTTGGAAACTGAAACTGCAGTAATATGTAGTTATTGGTACGTATTTCGTGTCTCGCTAAAAAGTGCACCCAGGTACGAAAATGCCATGAGACTAGGTTGGAAGAAACTAAGTAATCCTTACAAAAAGCATAGTGGTGCTACTATGATTGCCATTTTCATTTACGTTTCATGTATTTATATGGTACTGAATGTATTACTGTGGTATATGTTTAAACCCCATGGGGCTACCATGATACCAAAGCCAAAAACAGATGGTTATTTCATGGCACTGTTTGGTACTTTTTACTGATCTTTGTATTCACCACTGTCTGCATAAAATAACACCCTAAGACAATCCAATCTCTTTGTGGTTCTATATCTAGAAATGCAGAGGTGTTCTTTTGTCTTTAGCTGAGGCATGTCTTCATGTTCACTACAACCATTACGGTTACCAAGAGGAAGCCGAGGGCTGAAAAGATTTTGCAGCTGACAGGAGAATTAAAGAGCAATAAGTTAGCCCAAGTTCTCTGGCTCTTGCCTTCAAGATACCAAGATCTCTGAAAGTATAACACACAAGCACTAAAATTAAGAAAGCCATCCTGTGACTTGTGCCACTAACACACCACACTATTTTTCAATTTGCTTATTTCCAAAAAAAAAAAAAAAAAATTAAAAAAATGAAGGTTTAAACGTGTACACTGAATGATGCAAGGTGATAAAAAGTCTGTGCTTAGTGTGAAGCTTTCAAAAGAAAGGTATAGCCAGGGTTCTGTCACATTTTGATTAATACATTTCCATGGCTTTTTCACAGTCTTTCAGATCATCTGTAGTAATTCAGCAAAAATTAAAAATCATTAAAATTCACAATGACTTGCTGATGAAACATTCAGACCAATTGTGAATCCATTCGATAAACTTACTAAAAAGAGTCAGCTCAAACTCCTAAAGGCCTTACAAGCAAGTTTTTAGAGACGAGAGTGATATTTAACTGATGATACTGAGTCAATATCAGTAAATTCAGCAAAATGATTTTATAAATGTAAAAATTACCTGATATTTCCATATTTGTGACTGTAGGAACCCTGTATGATATTGGGAGGTAATTTTAACCTACAGCAACTTTAAAGCACACTTTCAAAATCATTATAAATTAGTGTTGTAGTACTCGAGACTGGTCTTAGTCTTGAGACCGGTCTTAAGACCTTTTTTTGATGGTCTCGGTCTTGTCTCGGTCTCGACCGCATTTGTACTCGGTCTTGTCTTGGTCTCAGACTAAGAGGACTCGGGATTCAAGACCGGTCAAGAACACTACTTTAGGGAAATCACTAAATTGTCTGATTTATTTACAACCATCATTAATGCGACTGGATGTAAATCTTCCGCCTTGCAATCAATAACTAATTAAATAACTAAATAACAAAAATAAATCATTTGATTTATACCAGTGGATCTCAAAATGTTTGACTGCCCCCCTATTGTCCACAACATTATTTGAAGGCCCCCTCCACTCACCCAAAATATTTTAAAGCTTAGCATGACTAGAAACATGCATATTCATTATAAAAATAACCAATACTAAGAAATATCTTTGATTTTTACATATTTTAGTTCATTTTAATGCTTGTTTTGTTTTAAATATTTTTAAGTCATCTTGAGGCCCCCTTGGAAGTTTCTTGAGGCTCCATAGTGGGCCCCGGCCCCTGGCTGAGAACAAATTATTTATACTGTTATGCCGCGTCAGAAATTATTGAGGGATTGTGTCAAAAATGTCACCAAAATGAATACATACACCCACAAAATTCAAGATATTGTTGCAAAAAAAGTGCTTGGGAGTATGAGTGCTTGAGTGTATATGAGATGTGGATTTTTATATTATAATTATAATTATATAATTATAATTAAGCAATATCACATGAGCAAGATAACTGTTTTGAAAAAAAATATTGATTTTATAAAAAAACACTCTAAACAATTTTTAACATTATGCTCAACATTATTTATGCATTTGTAATTGCACCAATTCAGATGCAGCTTCTGTGTCACCACTGCAGTGCAAAGATGAATTTTGTTGTTAGAGATTTCATTTGATTGGAAACAGCTCTGTGAGTGTCTTATTAGTGTGTTTAATGATTAAAAATAAGGCATTTCTCAGGGAGTAAATGTGGATCCTTTAGATGAATCTGAGCAATACTGGTCTGGTCTTGGTCTTGACTCGGTCTCGACCTGTCTTGGTCTTGTCTTGGTCTCAACCCCTCAAAGTCTTGGTCTTGTCTTGGTCTCAACACACAATTGTCTTGGTCTCGATTTAGTCTCGGATTAGGTGGTCTTGACTACAACACTATTATAAATACTGATATGAGATATGATAAGAATATTCATATACCATGGTATTTGTAAGGTGTCCCAAGGTACTTGAAATGAAATCATGGTATTGCCATGGTATCCATCCAAATAAATAAATAAATGAACAAACACACACATTTTGGTACTTGTGTGTTAGTGATACCATGTTCCGTTTTTATTACTGGAACTGAGAGAGCATATAAACAAGCCCAGTGATCTAAACATCTCACAACAGCGTCGAGCACATCAGAGTATTACTCACTGAAGTGAGAAACCTTTGCGTCATTCTGTGTAATGGGAGGAAATAGATACCTAACGCTAAAATGTTTTCATATCCGCTATGCTATGATACAATGAAAACCTGCAGTTTCAAAAGTAATTGACCTCAATGTCCACAATTTTGTCAAGTAGGACATGTTCCTGGATAAACAACAGTTGTTGATATTATTTTGAAACTGCAGGTGACAAAGCACTTCAACATTCCCGGCAGTCACAGAGAGAATCAGAGATTATCAGTGGCCAAAACTCCCTTCAACACCTCAGGTGTGGATTTATCATCTAAAGGTCAAGCTATGTAAGTGCTAAAATCATCAGAGCTCTCACATCTGGTTCTGATAAGAGTAAAAGTTGCGCTGATCTACAGCAACAATATCCCTTTAATCCCCTTTTCCATACATATGGAGCAGAAATACACACATTTACATAGTGAGAAAGTTAAAAACTGTCCCTTGACATTCAGCATTCATGCATTGATGATTTGTTTGATGGTGAACTCTCTAGTCGATTGGAGTGTTTGGCTTGAACTTCAAAAGCATTCAGCCAAGTGCCTTTTTGGCAAGCAGAAAAGACCCCATGAAATCAAAATTAAGTTTTTTTTTAATTATTTTAGGCCATGTGTGTTATCTTTGAGGTCATCAAGTATGCTAGCATACTTCCAAAAGCCGACAAAATTAGCACATTTAAGTCTTTTTCTTCTGTAAAAACAGACCTAAAATACTGATGACTCATCCTGCACTACAAAGATTTGTCCAATCAAATGCTCTCTAGAGTGAAAAAGCCCCACCCATAATACCAGTTGACTACATTAAAAAAAAAACTTGACTGAATAAATCATTTCCAAACTTCAAAAGGAAATATGTCAGCAAAGGAGCACAATTACCATATTCATTTGTAAAAGTATCGTCAAGTCAAGAAACCACATAAATATGAGTGGAAGGCGGATCGCAATTGGAAAAGTCATCATTTTCCTAGACTCCGCTATCTAGCAGCATACAATCAATATGTTTGCATTTGAGGATCAGAGTAATGCATAAAAGTTGAGACCAAATTGTAAATACACAGAAATGTTTTCTTTTATTGACCATGCATTAATGGAAATGATATTTCTGCCTAATAAAACAGCATTTAACGACCGCAGAGACAAAAGCACCATTTAAGACTGACCCAAACAACACATTTAAACCATCACTGCAGCACTTCCTGCTTTCCGAGAGGATGCAATAAAAAACAGTAATTAGGCACAACCAAACTATTAGTCCAAATACTACTCAATATGAAAGTTGCTTTCTTCCTCTTTTGAACTTCTCAGTTGTATTTATTCTTAAAAATAAATGGACTAACATTCAACACTTGACACCTTTCCAGCCCTCTGGTGGTTTATTTTGCTTTTATTATACATTTTATGCATAATATCCAATTTTAACATCAAACCTGGAGAAAAGCCAGACAAAACAGCATGTAAATGTGTTTTTTTTTCCTTGTCAGGTTTTTATAATGAGCCGTTTTTTGCTTGTTATCACCTGTTTTGCTGTGGAAATGCACATGTTGATGCTTTCAGCTAATTTGTTAGTCTTATGTACTTATTTATATAATATTGAGAATGTTACATAAGGATAGATCTATAATTGATGAGGTGTACAAATCTTAGACCCTAATCCAGTGAGTTTAAGACATGAATAATCTACAGTAAAGACAGGGCTTTTACTGTCTCTCTTCTCAGTCACCCTCTACTGCCTGTCTTTCCTCACCTACTTCATTCACCTTCTCTTATTTCCCGGTCTCCTTTCTTTTTCGGAGCGAAAGGGACTCCTCTCCACAATTCTCCGCCTTGCTGAAAGGCGCCATCTGTTCTCGTGCTCAGTGGCGGCACACGGCATGAGGGAGCAGATTGAAGCCTGGAGATTGGAATCAAAAGAACACCGAATGGGGATTTTTTTCCCCCATCCAGGCCACAAATCTGACAACTGTTGTTTAGGTTCCACACAGCTGGCACTATGGAAGCACCTCAGCCGATGAGGCTTTTGCTGAATTCACAAGTTTTCTACTCAACACAATTTTAAGGATTTGTCCAGGTGTATGTCTCGTAACATGGCCTGAGGACTTAGTTTATAATCTCTATTAATTGAAGTAATTGAAATATATGACAATAGCAGACAAAAAAAAGTAAATTTTCTAATCTAAACTCTGAATTGATTGGATGAGCAACCGTAAACAACTAATACAAAGTAGAGACTGACCAATTGAAAAATGTCTGGTGGATATTTCAAGAATTGCATGTAAGACCCCCAATTATAGCACTGCTTGAGGAGGGAAATGGTGGTGTTTGGTGGTGTTTACTGGTTAAGCTATTTTCTTTGCTTGAATTCAAATGATATTAAATTATATTAGAATTTAGGCATACTATACAACCATTATAATGCAACTATCATCTTTGAGCTTTTTGGAAATAAACTATAAACCACAAGGCAAGAGTTTGCGAGTTTTGCATTAATACATAAAAGTAAACATATTCAAGGGGCAAAATACACATTATTGCAAAACATTAAAAAAAAATGTTGCATGACATAAGAAAAATAAACAATACCTAAAACGTTTAAAAGTGTAGTTGAAAACAAATTATTGCATTAATGCAAAGTTTATAGAGTTTATTTATGCTCTTTATCTGAAATCATTAGACTTTCTCCATTTACTTTGCCTATTGCTAATATTATTGCATATAATACAGTTAACTGAAAGAAAAACTAAAACCATAAAACATGGTTTAAATAAATGTTAAATTAAATAAAATGACATAAAACACTTATTTTATTTCAGCTAGTTTATGTACCAATATAGCTAAAACTAAAACTGAAAAAGAAAACTATACAGACCAAAAAAAAAAAAAAAAAAAGATAATTTAATAATGCCAAAAAACACATACTTAAAAAAAATGACAAAATAAATAAATAAATAAATGACAAAAACACATCAAAATTTACACGAGAAAGGAAAATACAAAAACACAAACAAAATATTAATAAAACTATAATAGTATCTGAATGATACTAAAATAACATTGATTATAATGTATATGCATTGATATAAAATTCAACTGATTTGTGGTCACAAGTGTGCTTACACTATTTTATGGCTTTTTAAGGTATTATTGTGCTAATATCAAATGTTAGCATAAAATTAGCATAACTAAATAGTTATGCAACATTGTTGGGTTGCATTTCCAGCTAATATGACAAAAATGTGCTTTGCTAATCCTAACAATTTGTAAATTTGTATGCAATTATCTTACAATATTCTCTAGCCAACAACTTGCACTCAGACAGATATTCTGAGCTTCAAGCAGCAATGTTCCTACACTGATAAAGCCTTCAGAGTCTTTGCTGTCAGGATTTAAGACTGAAATCTGGATCTGTCTGATCTTTTCTTGTCTGCTATTGATGTTTACACTCAGCTCGCATGACATGACAAGGGCTGACACTGCCAAATCCCCTTCAAGATAGCCCATTCAAACATCCCTGGGGCTCTCTTTGTTCTGGAATACGAAGGGCAGGTTCACATCTCTTCATCGCTTCGCGTTAACGATATCCTCCGAGCTCGCCGCCACCGTCCTCCCGTCCCTCACCAGCACGTGGGAGCTCTTTCGTCCCTGAACCGAGCGAGCATCTCCTCTGAGGTCCCATCTCACAGAGCAAATGGCCTAAAAACCGTCTACTAATCGCCTTCACGCCTCCTCAACGGAGCTCTCTAGACGCGCTCCCACATCAAAGAGGCCAGTTCGTGTTAATCAGTTTAAAACACATGTTCCTCTAGCAGTTACTCTGTCAGTAGCCACCAGAGCGAAAACATGGCTAACTCTAGCCACAACAATGCTAATAACACGTAATTAGCTTGTGTCCTTTCTGAGGTTGTCAGTTGTGGGTTGCATTCGGCCTGTTCCGAAGGACAGAAATAATCAAGAAATCCTTCACAATCCTCTTAAAGACTCAAAAGTTTACTTTTGGTGGTGGAGAGAGCAAGCCAAGCCTGCAAATATAAGCAGCTCATTAGTCCTGCATGTGGCTAGCCTGCGGCATTGATGCGCGAGGATGGCACCATACCCGTACCCATGGCGCCTCTGTGCATTGAGGGCCTGGCCTAATAAAATGCTAAAATACACCCTGAAGAAAGATGCACACAGTTGATCATGTGGCTCTAATGCACCACTTCTATATAAAAGGCGTTCGGAAATGTAAAACTTTTCTCTCAGCAGGGAGTTATGATGAAAGATGGACGGCTGAACTTTACTGATAACTACAGATTTATTCACAAGCTAACTAAAGCCTGCTGTACGCTGTCTGGTTTTTTGAACTGCTAAGCTAATGTAATGACAGACTGTACGATGTGATGTCAAAGAGAAAGCGAGGCAGACTGTGTGACATGTACAGTGTTTCATGCCAGACTGTACAATAAATGGTAGCCAAGACTTCAGCATAGACAAAGCCGGTCGACGAATGGACGAGAAGCGACATATCATTCTGTATTTGCGTCCGAAACAGTGAATGCCATACAGGCAAAAGTTCACTTCATGAATTCAAAGGCATTCAAAGACTCACAATTTTGCCCTATGATGATAAAAATTCTTTTATATGCCAGAAATTTGCTCAGAGAGCAAAATCATGGCCAAAATTATACAGTGTGCATCAAGCTTAAAGCACAGTGGTTCACAGCTGGTTTTGGACACCCAACTCCATTCTTAAATTGTTCAATTGAACAAAAGTGAACAGAAACGTCCTGAAATGTATCAATATTAACATGAACTGCATAGACCCAACAATAGACAAAATGATTGCAATTACATAGGCTGAATTGGAAAAATTGACAAGTATGGGCTCCAAATGTCTCTTGAATTTTGATACTCTTGGCCAATAATTTGCAGCACAAAACAAATTGCGGTTGGCACAAACCATGTTTATTCTCACTGCAAGTGGACGCGCATTTAACATATTCAGTGAACTTTTGTTCATTATTTTTGAGGATGTCAGGCAACCTGTCTATGTTGGCATCTGGCTAATTTGGCTAGCTTGTACCAAGTGACAGATGATTTTGCGCCAAAATATTGTAGAGGTTAACATCAACAACAAAATGTTTTCTCCTTCCTTGGTATTTGTTTACTGTCCTAACTATGCATATATAGGTACTTATGTTTTATTAATAACATTTAAGCATTGTTTCTTCATGTTTTCAGCAATAACAAACTTAAGACCAACACCTCAATGTTGTGCAGGATCACCTACCATCATCCATACAGATGTACACACTTCAAAATGCTCCTGCGCAAACCCACAGACTTTTTTGTAAGCATCAGGCCTTATGGTGCAATGGCTAAATGCTAATTTTGCAATATCCTGACGTTTTACGACTGCATTTCTCTCTAAAGCTCAGTACAAGACCAATCTCTGCCAGCTCGAGCTGTTGCCATGGTTTACGATTAGCTAGGGATGAAGTATTGATCCATTCTCCACACATTTGCTGAGACCACCATCCAAGAAAAATGCGAAAACCTACTCGAACTGCTTTCATGAAAGCGAAGAACGTGCATAATAGAATTCATACGCAACGGCACATTACCAGAGTTATCCCGAAGAAAACTATTGTATATAAATGATTGATATGAATTGTTTTGCCATTAATGGAATGGGGTAATGAGCCATTTCTGTGACTATTTCTGTCTCAAACATAACACAAATCAGTCACAAAACAAATCTGTGTGAAATAAAAGCATTAAATGTGAGGGGATGAGAAAGACCCTCCTGCTGCGTTAGTTTACACAGTACGTGGGTTGCTAATGGTCTAAATATCAAATGCACAAAAGAGGGATAATATAACAAACAGTATCTCCATTAAATTCTGAGTGACATATCTCTGGTGCAAAGCCTTAATTTAGCAGTAAGCCCCAACCTCACCCGCTTGGAAATGGATACTTGAGCCAATAAGTCATATCATGATGAAAAAAAAAAAAAATACATATCATATATCATTACAATAATGACACTGCCTCTACAGACTAATTTATTGGAGAAGCACAGCCCACTTTCTCATTTGTTGTCCCTTTTCTAAAACAGAAAGGCCTGTATTTGATTTATGTGTTGTTCCTGTTGGGTCCTCTCTTGGACCTAGTAATGAGAAGTAGAGCAACAGCTCATTACAGATACTTCGACCGGCAAACTTTTGTACTGATGAGGTTCGGCTGAGGCCTTGTTTTCCAGTCAGCACAAATTCTGACTGCATGCGCACCTGGGAAGCCCCCCGAACTTGGGCCGTTGTTATTATGGCATGAACTTTACAAAAATATTGACTACCATCTCCTGCAGAGTCCTTCATTGGCCATGTCCTTGCAAAACCCAAGCATCAACAACTCAATCTCATCCAGAATACGCAATAATTCACACGAAATTGCGAATTCACAAGAAATCACACAAGTTGGGTCATACAAAAACATAAAACTAAATCTAAATCATGTAAAGTTCGAAAAAGTTGATTTCACAGTCCTTCATGTGAACACGTCCTTGCAAATCTCAAGTATCAACAACCTCATACAGAATACGCAATAATTTATAAGAAACGGCGCATTCATAATTCATAAGAAATCGTATATGTTGGATCATACAAAATGTAAAACCTAACCTAAATCTATAGCATGCAAACCTTGAAAGTTTGTTTACTTGTCTTGGTCCTTCATGTGGGCATGCCCTTGCAAAAGTAATCAACAACATGATGTATTTCATAAAAATAATTCGTACAAAAAATGACAAATCTATGAGAAAACGTAAGTTGGGTCGTCTTAATCGCTACTGTAGTCGGATAAACAACTACAAAATGTGTACGTCTGCAGAAAATTTAAGTCATACGATATTATACAATTTTCCCACCACATAATTAGGGTAAACGCACCTATTAAGCTCACCAAAATCCACATTGAGACATTTTTAGTGCACAAGATATTGGTTTCGGTACAAAAAGTTACGTTAGAAAATGAATAGAAAAGGGTCCTGTCCAAACTGTTGCTATAATATTAGAAGCACACAATTCCCTAGAATATCATTATATGCTTAAACATTAAGATTTATACTCATGGAAATTACTAAAGTAGTCAAACCTGTTCATTAGAAGGGGGCGACCCAGTACTTTTGGCAATATAGTGTACATCATTAAATGCAAAAAGTCTGGCTGTGCTTAATGGGTACATTTTTGTACCCTTTAAGCACACCCCTGTTCCCATTAAGCTCACATCATGTTTTATTAAAAATTCTTGTTTATTTTAAAAAATCTTTTTAAAGAATAATTGAAAAATGTTTTATTTAAAGGTACAAAGTCAATCAAAAAAAAAAAAAAACACTAAACACTAAAATCAAGCAACAGGGCATTCAAGTCGATCAGTTATATATTCATAGTGAAGTGTCATTTAAGCACACTGCAACATCAAGACTAGTCCACGTTCAGCTAAATAACACACATTCAAAAATGAAATAAAACACACCAATAAAATATTTAATTCATGGGGATGAACACAGAAACAAAGCGCACATTTCTGTGTGAGTTTGTTGTGATCGGAAGGAATTTAAAGTCTGCTAGTGTGTGATCCTCAGTCGTTTAGTGTATGATGGCCAGTTTTCCTTTGTGACTATTTACAAAGTCGTTAAGTGTATGATGCCTGATGTTTTAAAAATCTATTCACATTTTAAAAGTCGTGGAGTTTATTCCAGCCTTTAGTTGCTTTTTGCCTGGACAGATCTGTTGGACGACATGCCACTTTCATCTTTGGCCATAAACTATAGTTATGTCTTGATTTTGTCATCTTAAAGCTCTTAAAATAAGTTATTAGACATTTTATAAAGATTAACTTAAAGTGATAACCATCAGTTAATATTTAAAGTCTGTTTATGAAGTATTTACATAGATGGTAAATGTGGAAGAGCTTAAAGAGAGCACACTGAGCTTAATTGGAGCAGCAACAATTTTTAATATATTTCATGTAATATTTATTAAAATGACAAAATTTTGCTAAATAAATCTAGTTCATGTATTAAGTTCATACATATTTTAATATGAACAACTATTATTAACAATATCTATGAAATTATACTTTCTTATTGATGTCACACTGAAGCTGTGTGATTTTCATAGTAGTGTACCCTTTAAGCTCACCTTAAAATAATATGAAATCTTTAAAAATTACAGCACTGTAAAATCACAGACCAGCAATAAACTGTCAATTTATAATATTATGGATGTAAAAGTACAAGCCAGGAATGCCTGTGAAGTAATATGTTAGCACAGCACACAAACTTACACAGCTAGTCAGCTAACTGTGTTCTGTAGCATCTGCGCTATGTTGCTAAAACTATATTTTGGATCTAATGTAATTATTTCCCACATCCAAGTTCCAGGTTATAATATGCAAAGGTCTAAACATTAATCTCTTAATTTTACAGTAAGTAGTGAAACGTACCCAAAATAAAAGCTTAAACATCTAAAAAATGCACACTTAAAGGGCTCCTGCTTTGGTGAAAGTTTTTAGAGAGCTTTCAAAATGGCTGCCAGACAGAGTGAACACATGGAGACCCATATCTCAGTGTGCAATGATCTGATTGACTTGAAATTACAGGAGGTATGTAGTAACGAACGCATCAATTGGTTAAGACATCAAGTAGGATAATAAATTATTTTTTCTTTTTATAATTGAGCTCAAAAATGAAAGTGTACTTAATGGGTATGTGAGCTTAATAGGTACGTTTACCCTATTAGATTTAATAACTATAATTCGTTAATTTCTGGCAATATTGTCAAGAACTAATCTGAGCTGAATGATAACATCACTGGATCAATGATGAACTGTCTTTAACTGAAAAATTGACTGTTTACTATTGTCCTCCTGCGACACACTATTTCCCTGTTTGACACTGTAAAGCTGCTTTGACGCATTCTATATCAAGTGCTATATAAATAAAGGTGACTTGACTAGACTATATATTTTAATCAGAAAGAGTTGATAGCGTAAAGAATTTAGAGTATCCCATTGGTGAACACAACTCTGTTACTCACAGTTGTGATATTCACGGTTTCACTTAAATTCCCGAAAGCTATGATAAAAAACAATAAAAAAGTGAAAACATCTCGGTTTCCTTTGCTATAGGTCAACCTGCTCTTTCGCTCCCGCCCTTTGTGAATGCGGTCTGTTTGAGGTCAAACTGAGGAAAGCAGTGCTCGTGTAACCTGTAAAAAAGCAAGCCTTCCATACAGCTGCGATAAGGCTGCCAGTGAGATGGTGACAGCAGTGCTTTGTGAGCAGCTCTGAGGGAAAGAAAAGGATAAAATAAAACCGAACTCACGCCAAAACCCTCCTGACTGACACTAGGTAGACAGTGGCATTTCAGTACCTCAGTGTCCTCAAAAAGGCAAGCTAGGAGCTGCTTTTTTTAATGGGCATTGCACACAAGGTTGTTCTGTAACAGAGACTACTTTTAGAGAGACATACTTGCCAGAAGGTTGAAGCTAAATGACTCCTTTTCAGCCTCATTATGAGCTTTAATGCAGCAACTGGTAAGACGATACAGAGAGCGGTCTATGACAGTCTTCTACCTTCAAGAGCACCGGCTTAGTTTCAAATAGTTCGTCAAGTGTGTTCTTTTTACAGCAGCTCAGTCCAATGGCTATCTAGCTAATGTCCCCGGCAGGTATTTTTCAGTAATCCAAGTACAGCTTCTGTCAACTTCAGTACTGAATGGCAGAAATCTCAAACACTCTTTGGTAAGGTTACATTTCAACAGTTTCAGCCTCATGGAATCTGGTGTTGGCTTTATGAAACTTCTGAAAGTAGGTATGTCCTTGTTTTATGGACTTTTTTCTTTTTTTTGGTCAATTAATGCTTCAAAAAATTCTAACTATATTGATATAAATACATAATTGTATAATTGCAGTTGGTTCTTTAGCTTAGAATAGTCGGTCCAGTTTTTGTGCAAAATGATCAACAACTGTCAACAAGGCAACTGGTTCTTGTAACAAAGTTATTTTCTACATTTCAAACATTAATTTTCCTATGAGTGGCTTGTGTCCTTATTCGATCTCATTCTGGGTGTAACTGTTGAATATTACATGCACAGTCATTAGCTGCTAAATCAATAGAACATATGTCCATCAACTGTCATCTCACTGTCTATAAAATTACTATTAAAACATAGCAATTTAGTAAAAGATATTGACCAGTCAATGCTGACAATGCTATCTTCTGATTATTCATGAGATTGCATGCTAATCCTATTAGCTCTGACAATCATCTCTTTCTAACAGCACAGAGGCAGAAAGTAATACATTTGTTTTCATTATTACTGTTGCTGAAAGGCACTTCATCATTAACATTCATTCTGGGAGACTGGGAAGCAAATCTAATAAAGCTTATGTTCCTTTTCCTCTGTTTACTTTTTTTTAAAACATAGTTATTTATTTTTCTGGAGTGGATAATTGCTACATTTTCCTTCTAGAATCTAGACTTTATGGCAGAAGATCGTTAAAAGCATTTGTTCTTCTTAAGTTTTAAGTCTGAACATTTGATTAGCCTGTTTTGACATTTATGGTAATTTCAAGTTGGTTTTTTTGTTTGTTTGTTTGTTATGTGAAGATTGCATTTAAACTTTAAGTCTCGGGAGAAAAAGTTTGGTATTTCTTTATTATTTTTTATAAATTTTCAATGCCTTTTTAAAAATAGATTTTATTGTTTTACCCTCGTCCAAGATCCATAATTTAAATCATAAAATGTGAAATTCATAACAATATTATAAATATAAATAACTAAATATTTAAAACTATAATAATCTTTTGATTTTGTCAATAATCATATGGCTAGAAATAACCCAGAAATATTTCTAAAAATTGCTTAACAGGGGATGGATTTCCTTTTAGTTCCTCCCAAGGTTTAATCCTCCTTCTCCACTTGCTAGCTTAAGGACTTTTGCTATGCCACTGTCTTATTTAACTTGCTCACTGGGGTTTTGGGAAGGTGTGCATGTACAATAAGCGGTACAGAATAAATTTAACTGGATTGAACTGCATAATATATATGTATAATGTGCTCTTTCAGCCAAACAAGCCAAAACGAAATGCCAAGCCTAATATCATAGAAGAAATGCAATTCATTTGATTGAAATTAGAGTGTCATGTAATGCAATTTTTGGCTTGTTTTCAATTGTGTGCAGTAATGAAACACTATTGTCTCCAGTTAAAGCCACAGCGATGCTTAAGGCAAAGCCTGTTTAATAACTCTAGCTAAGCTGGGAAACCAAAATGTGATGTAGTATGATAAAATAAACCCCATTACACGTTATTACTCGTGGCTTTTATGCATTGTTCCATATCTGTTATTTCACTCTGGTCTGACTCATACTTCATATCATATTTTTGCATAACGCTTCATGTACGAGGGTCGATGACACACATTTTGATGTCAGTCAGATAAGCGTTAATTACAGTCATTTGAGCACGCATAATAAATAAGAAATGTCTGTCATAGTGATATGCAGAAACCCATTACACAGATTTTCAGCTGGAAGTGGGGGAAAAAAAGATGGAAAATTGCTTCATATTCACACGATTCTTCAACGACACGCCATCTAATATCAATCCAAGATATCTGGATCTGTCCACATGGACCCAATTCTGAGAAAATCTAACAAACTGCAAGACTAACTGCTGTATATAAAGACATATGCACGCATCCCAAAGGATTATTTAGCAGCTAGCAATAAAAAAGCATTAGACTAATGTAAAAGAATGTGGCATTTTGGCTTTATGATTCAGCAAACTGCTGTGGTTTGTGATTAGTGGCAGCGGCAGTAGCATGTCCCAGTATTCAGGAAGCTCTCGGGGCTCTGATCGAATGTTAGTGAGAGACGTCTGTGCCGTCAAAACCTAACGCTTATGGCGCACAGCAGATAACAGGCCTGCATTGTCCACCAGGGTCTTTAGAGTCTCAGAATGAGCTGTCAAATGAGGCAGCACTAACTCTGCTAATCCACCATCTGAGGAAAAGCC
>JAFVLL020034995.1:0-23197 GCA_021397915.2 Tor tambroides | reverse complement strand
CATTAAGATTTGTACTCATAGAAATTACTAAAGTAGTCAAACCTGTTCATTAGAAGGGGGCGACCCAATACTTTTGGCAATATAGTGTATTTGGGTCAAAAAAAAAAAATTGTTCCGTATGAGTTGTTATGGTTGCTTATTGCTTAATAGTAAATGTCTCTTGAATTTTGATGTGATGGTTTCATCTTCTCAGCAACCAATAATTCACAGCACAAATCTTGTTTATCCTTGTTGCATGGGAATCTATATTTAATGTAGTTTGGATAATATTTATTTACCTTCCAATAATTGTAATTGCTGTGAACTTTAATGGCAGCTGTAGCTTCGCCATAAACATAAGTCTCCTTCGGCTCACAGGAACTGTACTGGAATCACTAACATGAAGAACATACTGTGTGGCACATCTGTGTGTGAGATTCAGCTCAGCTTGAGAGTCTGGATGAAGTTATCGCACTGTTACACCAGTAACTTGAATAAACCAACTCAAGGATCAGTCGGAAACAGGATAATGTGCCCGTCTCAGTGGGAGGCGTCTTTAAATGCTGAAAAAGAGAGGAGGTAAAGGCTGGGGGTGGGGGACTGTGAGCCAAAGCTCCTGCCAAAGCACAAAAACTGCTCCATGTTGGACCTTTCTGCGAAATAATAATAAAAATAGTTACAAATTAGCTTTGTAGCAGGAGACCAGGAAAACCAAACCCACATGTTAAATAGTGGCTGAAATTCATTTATTTTTTTTATTTATAGGGAAAGGGAAGTGGTGTGTGGCCAAGTATGGTGACCCATACTTGGAATTTGTGCTCTGCATTTAACCCATCCAAGTGCACACACAGTAGTGAACATACACCCAGAGCAGTGAGCAGCCAATGCTGTGGCACCCAGGGAGCAGTTGGGGGGTCAGTGCCTTGCTCAAGGGTCTCACCTCAGTTGTGGTATTGAGGGTGGAGAGAGTGCTGGTTATTCACTCCCCCCACCGACAATCCCTGCCGGACCTGAGACTCGAACCTGCACCTTTGGGTTACAAGTTCGACTCTCTAACCGTTAAGCCACGGCTGCTAGCTTTTGAATTAGTGCAGAAAACAAAAGTCAAAAAAAGTTTATGATATCTTGGATTTGTTCTTCATGAAAATCTTCACAAATGAACGCAACTTTTATGAATTTTGAAGCCTAAAAACAGTCGGCATAACTGGATGATAAATTGGCCTGGCTGATATATCAGTCAGTCATTAGTGTTAAATTCATTTTCTTAATAAAATTAGGCTTTCTATCAGTTTTAAAATCTCACATTTGTGTGGCAACACAGATGAATGCTGCAAGTTCAAATATTTTGAGCTTGTCACAATAGCCAGTGGCACAAAAAACACAGAGGCTTGCATTACTTGAGGTTCTGGGTCAGGAAAAGGTCATTTAGCCTCATAGAGACTGTCTATCTGTTTACAAAACTGCAGTGAATGGAAAAGTCTCGATCCAGGTGAAAAACCCTGTCATCTTTCGGTTTCTTGTCTAATGTGTCTCACTGAAAAACCCAAGTGATTTTCCATCATTCAGCAGCTCATCTGTCAGGTATTTTACCTTGTCTTAAGGTGGAGTCACATTGGCGAAATTTCGGCAAATGTACACAGGCAAAAAAAGAGCCACTGTTTATTGTTTAAAGTGCAGCAATACATTAATGCTACCTGGTCTCGTGAGGAAGACGTACCTCTGGGAACTTTTTGTCAAGACACGAAATACATACCAATAAGTACATATCACTGCAGTTTCCAACAGAAATGAGCACTAGAGTCGATAAAACAGCGAGCACTGGTAAACGTTTTCGTACACAGTTATGATTACAGCTCCATATGTTTCGCTTTCCAGACACAACAAGCTTTGCTCTGTAGCTCAGCCACACAAAACTGGACTTAGGATGCAGAATCCTTGGGTACAAAAAACATGACTCACGATAAAAGATCTGAAAGATGAGAGATTAAAAAAACAAGCTAAAACAACATGCTTGCGATTGTGTTTTTGCGTCATATTTGCTTTTGTTCATACTATCAGGTAGGTTTAGGTGTAGTGCAGATGGTACGTTATTTTAAAACGTCACAGAGCATTAGACTTATAGCACCACTCAACAGACACTTCAAGTCAGAACTGCGGTGACACCTACAAAACTAACATCACATAAAATGTACCATATGAACATACATATGGAAAAAAAGGAACACTCTTTTAGCGCCACCCAGTGGACATTTAACATCAAATATGTCACAAAACCTACATGGCGGTACGTATTTCGTGTCTCGCGAAAAAGTTCCCAGAGGTACGTTTTCGTCATGAGACCAGGTTGCCTTAATCAGTCAGAAGTTACATTCAAACCGAGCAGTTTGCTGTTGATCAGCATAGCCGTTACTTTGACCAAATTCAACGCAACATGACTTGCTATTTAGACACTTTTCAGAAACCCTCATTTAGCTTGTGTTCACCACAGACCTTATTTCAGGCAGTTTAACCAAAAACCCATTCAGAAAGTCCATTGACTTCAGGATGATGGAACAAGAAGTAACTAAAATGCTAACTCGCTTCCAAAAATACATCATCCCTGCAGTGCTCTATTGAAATGGCTGGGTTTCATATCGTGAAAATTCATCAAACGATCTGACCTCATTGTCTCTCTGTGTGAGTCTGCTGGGCTCTGCCAAAACACTGAGCTTAATCTGATCACTCCATCCATCTGATGCTGTTTCTGATGTCTTGATCTTGTTTTCGCCCACCAGGCCGATGTTGCAGAGGAAGGAGTCGTTTTCTCTCCCCTCGACATCAGAGAAGTGGTTCTTCAGTGGGGTGAGTTCAGATGTTATGTTGTTGTTGTGGTTCATTCACAGGAAGAGTGCGTTCCCAAAAATAAGTGTTCTTCCTCTGAGTTCTGGAATCAATTGATTTGCAGTGTTTTCTTACATAATGGTGAAGTGTCTCCCAATCCTGGTCCAAAATCATATTCAGAATGTGATCTGTCAGGTTTACACCATGGCCAGGGTTGGGAAAAGGTTTATTAATGTATTTTTTAGTTTATTTGTGTTTTTTTCAGCGTGTTTGTCCATACAATGAAAGTGAGTGGGGTCTGCGCAAATTATCCTTGAAAATATCCTCTTTTCTATTCCACTAAAGAAAGAAATATGTACAAGTTTGAAATTATAATAAATAATCACAGACGTTTTAGGGGAACTATGTGTTTAGCCTAAATTACATGTTTTCATATGGTTAGAAAACAAATATGTCTGACTGAATGTAAAAAATTACCCTGAAACCGATTTCAGGGGAGCAAATATTGCCCATTAATAAAACGGTTAAAGGATTAGTTTACTTCCAGAATAAAAAATTCCTGATAATTTACTCACACCTATGTCATCCAAGAGGTTTCTTCAGTTGCAAAGAAATTAAGGTTTTTGAGGAAAACATTTCAGGATTTTTCTCCATATAGTGGACTTCAATGGGGATCAGCAGGTTAAAGGTCCAAATTGCAGTTTCAATGCAGCTTCAAAGAGCTCCACACGATCCCAGCCGAGGAATCTTATCTAGCAAAACAATCTGTCATTTTCTAAAAAAAAAAAACAAAACATGTATATACTTTTTAACCACAAATGCTTGTCTTGCACTAGCTCTGCAATGCGCATGCAGGACTTCACGCATTGCGTAATCACGCTGGAAAGGTCACACACGGCCCTACCCTACCTTTTTGAAAAACTTTTCTCCTCCAACTTCAAAATCGTCTGATATTGTTGTTTTACCTTTTTTTGTAAAGGGCGTTTGACTTTCTTTGCATGTTGGCTTTGTAAACACTGGATCGGTACTTCTGCCTTTCATCACGCATGACCTTTCCAACGTGATTACGTAATGCGTGAGGTTGAGCTAGTGCAAGATGAGCGTTTGTGGTTAAAAAGTATAAAAATTGTAATTTTTTTTAGAAAATAACTGATTGCTTCACTAGATAAGACCCTTATTCCTCAGCTGGGATCATGTAGAGTTCTTTGAAGTTGCACTAACTGCAATTTAGACCGTCAACCCATTGGTTCCCATTGAAGTCCACTATATGGAGAAAAATCCTGGAATATTTTCCTCAAAAACCCTAATTTCTTTTTGACTGAATGAAGAAAGACATGAACATTTTATTTGACATGGTGGTGAGTAAATTATCAGGAAATTTTTATTCTGGAAGTGAACTACTCCTTTAATTTTCAGCTTTATATGCAAGTCTGTAAGGTGGCAGAATATCTGTCCCTTCATTTTCTCTTCCTCCATGGTGTCTTCTTTGTGTAGATCTGGAATTACTTAAGTCACTTCAACTAAGTTACTTTACAAACCAAATTTACCAGTGATCAACCTGGTGAAACAAATGTATGCCCTAGAATATGACAGAATACAAATACAGCAACAAAACACCAACATAACCAACTTTACTCATTTCCAGATGAGAACATTAACTTGACTTCATAACCAGCAAAACATCCTGGGCAAAAAAAACATAAATCAGAAAGTTCATGCATTGTGACCAAATCAACTCATCAACAGCTACCAGCACCAAACAGGACACAACAGCATACCAACCAATGGGCATGGAAATTCATACTGGCTTTTTCAGCAGCGTTGTGCTTTTTGAAAGTAGTTTTAGAAAGCTTTACCTCAATATATTTTTAAGTGTTTGACTGTGTTAGACTTCTCATAAATGTACAAAAAAATAATAGAAATTCTTGTCATGTTGCAATATCAAGGTTCAAGGGACGTCTGACGATTCAGACTCTTCAAAATCTCCCTTCCCTTGAGCTGCCACATAAACAGTTGTTCAGAAATATGAGAGCTGAGCCATATCACTTAAAACCACAAGGTCAGCTAATGTGATTCCAATGTGATGAAGACATTTTGGGTTTATGACTTCATAAGTTAACAGCATGGCTGATGATTACAGAGAAAGCAGTGATGCTGAGATGTTTCATTTTCATCTGGCTCCTTTAGAGTTTCAAAAGAGATCTCAACTTTATTCTAGACAGACCTTGATTAGCTGGTTGAGGTGTGTTTAATTGGGGTTAGAGCTGAACTCTGTAGGACAGTGACCCTCCAGGAGCAGGACTGGACACCCCAGGTTTAAACAGATTCTCAGAAAGGGGCAATAGAAGTGAAAAATCAGAGTAAAGTCATTTGGATATGCTCTGAAAACTATTATATTTGATCTTATGTCTTGATGAAGCATTTTTATGTGCGTTTTAGTGTTTCCTGCATACACAGCACTCAAGATCATTAGTAACAGAGAAATGGCCAAATCATCATTTTATACCAATGTTAGCATTATCTCTTTATTTGAATTTGTATATAGGTGAGTCTTTAATGAAAACAATACTTACAGATGAGAACGCGATACAAACTGGCACGCAGACTCAATTGTTAATGCTCTGCAGGAACAAACATTAATTCAGCCTGTGAAAGAGTCTCATTAGCCGTTGCTCCTTTGGCTTCTGGCAGCCTCTACATTTGTTTCTCTCTCTCTCTCTCTCTCTCTCTGTTTCATGAAGTTTCCAGTCATGGTATTTTAGGGTGATACTGTTAGCTTCAATCTGTTGTTCTGCTCTGAACAGCTGGCGGTCACTTTTCTGTTCTCTGTAGATGGATTCTGATGGTGCAGTCGGTAATATCCTCAGCAGTAGCTCTGGTATAGTAAACACTGCCGGATCTGTTTCATTCGGTTGTTATTCTGTGTGTTTTCTGGTAGTGTTGAGGGTAACGCATTACATGTGATGTGAGTTACGTAATCAGATTACTTTTTTAAGTAACTAGTAAAGTAATGCATTACATTTTAATTTTTCAAGGAAATATCTGAGTTACTTTTTCAAGTAAGTAACGCCAGTTACTTTGTTTTCCCATATATTGACTGACAGCTCTCGTGTTGCCATGTTGAGAGAAATCGAGAGTAAGTGCAGAGGCGTTGTGTGCGCTGCTGTGTGAACATGATGCTTACTATAGTTCTAGACTAAATGTCAACATGCATTTACTCACTTGGCAAAAACAGATTCAGTATTCCTAGAAATGAATAAAAACAGTAAAATGCAAATTCAGAACATGACGCAAACCTGCAATATTTAAACATAAAATAATAACAAATAATAATACAATAATACACATATCCTATGTGTTTAATCCCATTTTATTAAACATAACATTTGTGTTTCTTTTTTTTGTTTGTTTGTTTGTTTTTGTTTTTTGTGACGAGTTTTGAACTTTCTTCAATTGCATCCCATTTTCATGCAATCCAGAATGGCAGCAAAGCAGAAAGGTTTGTTTGAGCTGCGCCCTCTACTGTACAGCAATTTACATTTCCTTCATCCTGAAGCTTATTCATTTCACTTTCGGTGTGAAAGGGCTTCTTACATTTGCCAATAATAGATCTTTTTTTATATTAAAAACAAACAAGTAAGCCCCACCCATATTTTAAAAAGTAACACAAAATAAAGAAATGCATTAATTAAAAGTAACTTTCCCCAACACTGTTCACTGGGCTGGTAAACTAGTTCAGCCGTCCTACTTGATGCTGGTCTGTTTGCGCTTGATGAGAAAGTGACTCCCAAGGCGCATGTACTTAGCAGAGAATGTTATTTTAGCAAACATTTTCTTTTATCTTGCTGCAAGACTGACCAATAAAGAATTGCAGTAGTCCAGACTTGAAGCTGCGTGTCATATTGAGGCAAGAAGCATTTCCCTAAAGCATTGTGAGTCTAAGGTGATCATAGAGACCATTAGATAAATAGATGTGGCATTTCAATCCATCTGTACAGTGATGCTGTGTTCAAAAAACGTGATGGCTGGGATCACAAGGAACTTGTCTTTGCAAGGTTGAGCTGATAATGGTGTTTCTTCATCCAGGCCAAGGCAGGCTGAGATACAAGCTGAGATGGTGGGGTTGTCAATTTGCAATGAGAGGTAGAAATGCACTGCTGTGTAAAGAGATATCATCTATGTACCAGTGACACAAGAGGTTGTCTACCATTATAACTTTGAGATTGTGTAGAGAAGAGGAGAGGACCTAACACTGAACCCTGAGGCATCCCAGTGACTCAGACACCATTCCTCACCAGGAAGAGGATCCTCCCAAAACCACTGAAGAGTTTCAGTGACAGACAGTAGGGTTTTCTCTGTGGAAGGTCTGTGTTTGAAATATGCTTAGGTATAAACACACTAACGCAGTATGAATTTATCTAAAGCCACTTTGGTAAAATTATGATAAGCACTATACAAATAAAACTGGCTTGGAAGACAGTATTAGTAATATTATTGATTTGACTGCACTGACATTGTCAGTGAACTTTGTGATGCTGCTTTGAAACAATCTGTATTGTATAAAGCGCTATATAAATAAATGTGACTTGTACTGTCAGTATTCACAATAAGAACTTAAAATAACCTGCACCAACTATTTTCAGTTTGGAAAGAAACCAAGAAAATCCTCCTGGTAATTGCAGCACTGTAGTGGCAATCATGTATGTTCATCACATAAACATGATCATTCCAACATGCCTTAAAGGCAGCATCAGATGCACGGCGTCTTCCTTCAACAGGAAATGCTTAAAAGGAAGACAGTTCGCTTCCAGGAAGTGTGTTTAGCAGGGATTTTCTGGCTTCCTGTTCTGTAAGTGTAAACAAACCTCTTATGCTGTGACAGCATAGGTACAGCTTCACAATATAAAATCAATCTCTAGTAACATATATTTTAGTCGTAAGTTATTAGATGTATAATTTTAACAACATACACTACACATACAAGTTTGGAATAATTAAGATTTTTAATGGTTTTAAAATAAGCCTCCAAAAATACAGTAAAATACAGTAATAGTGTGAAAAATGTATTAAAACTAAAACAACTGTTTACTATTGTAATATATTTGAAAATGAACAAGAGTGCAGCATGAAAAATAAATCTTTTGTAACATTATAAATGACTTTATGGTCATTTTTGATTAATTTAATGTGTCCTTGCTGAATAAATGTATTGATTTATTTATTTATTTTTTTTTAATTATTATTTTTTTTTTTTTTATTTGCTTACCCCAAACTTTTGAATGGTAGTGTATCATGGTTTCCACAAAAATATGAAATGGCAATAACTATTTTCACCACTGATAATAATAATAAATGTTTCTTGAGCAGCAAATCAGCATATTAGAATGATTTCTGAAGATCATGTGACACTGAAGACTGGAGTAATGATGTTGAAAATTCAGCTTTGATCACAGCAATCAATTACATTTTACAATAGATTCAGATTAATTGATTGTAATAATATTTCACTGCCTTACTGTATTTTTGCTCAAATTTTGCTCATCCTCACAATAATTGTTTTAAAGAGAGACAAATGTACACTTTCTAGTGTTAAAGCCCAGTTTGTTTTCTTTAAGAGAGTAATCAAAATGAAACATGAATTCTGCTGGCTTTAATTGTAAGACCTTCATGACGGTCCATTACAAGAGTTTCAGTCGTGGATGAGGAGGGTGGAAAAGCGGTTGTGTGCTGCTATTCTTCCCAGTAGGATAGCAGGACAGGATGCTGTTGCTCTCGCTAAAGGGGTGTTTGACGCCACCCGGCCTCAGACAAACACAAGCAGAGATGTCGTCTGAAAGCTCACGCCCGATATAGCGCCGACACACTTCCCCCAGAGCATCCTGTTTGCTGCTCTCCTGTGTACTGACACACACACACACACACACACACACACACACACACACATGGCTGAGGAGTAGACAGGTGACAGCGGTCCACTGCTGGAGACTGTGAAGGTGTTTTTGGGGTGTTGTGGGTCTGAGGAATACTGCTGTGAAGCCCAATGATGGGGTGCTGCCTTTTCATCCATCAGAAGGTGAGCGAGCATGTAATTACTCACAGGCTGCTCTTTCAGAAGTATTGAATGTGGATGGCATACCGCAGGTCATTTGGTCTTGGGAGATTTTGAATTTCATATTGATATTTTCTGGGATATTGTTCACTTCTTAAACTATAAAGAGAGACACCTGATTACTGGGGCCGCTTTCATACTAGAACTGAAATTAAAATTCACTTACTGAAACTTTAACAAAATTTAAAATGAAAAATATAAAAAGAAAACTAAAACGAAACAGCAAAAACTCCATTAGCTCTCCATTTCATCTTATTTGTGATTTTTACTTCCTGCAGGGCAGATGAATGGTCTTCTGATGTTACGTAAGCCTGAGTATGTTTTCTTCTTTGTGTTTCTCTCAAAATTGTCGTTATTTTATTATTATTGATTGTTCTAAATGAAGGATAAAGTTGGTGTTGTCGGTTGGGTGAAGTTGGTCTACATGTGGAAGTGGTTGTGATTGTAGTTATGTAACTGTTGCAGCTCTTACATTCGATTCACCTAAACGTTATATTTCTAAATGCATCGTAACTTAATCATCGTATTTACTATGACCAGTCCAGAAGTTGTTTGTGAGGCATTAGGTGATGCATTTGGATTGTTTATCAGGTGAATAATGACCATTTTCCCTATTTTCAGTTGCATGATAACTACATTGAATCAACACTGACTGAACTGAGCTGAATAATTAAACTATTGTCTTTTACAGAGCTGAGCTGAAATTGAATTTGCTTCATAATGGACAAATTTTTCAGCACTAAAAGGCATAGTTCACCCAAAGATTGAAAATTTTGTCATCATTTACTCACACTCATGTTATTCCAAACCTGTTGGAATTTATTTATTCTGTTGAACACAAAAGAAGATGTCTGGAAGAAGTTGGTAACCAAACAGTTGCCGGTTAGCGATTGACTTATAGTATTTTTTAAAATCCCTTACTATGGAAGTCAGTGGCTACCAGCAACTGTTTGGTTACCAATATTCTTCCAAATATCTTCTTTTATGTTCAACATTTGTTCATTATGGTTATATACAACATGATTTTTTTTTTTTTACCAATCAGTTCATTCAAACAATTGGGGTCAGATTTGGGGGACTGATTTGTTCCAGTGAGAGCTAAAGCCAAAGGTGAAGACTTTCAAGTCAAATCAAGTCACCTTTACACTTTATACAGTGATTTATATGACACAGATTGTGTCAAAGCAGCTCTAAAAAGACAATAGTAAATAGTCATTATTGACTATTACTACTGAAATCAATTCATTGTGGATTCATTTCAGTGCAATATCAGTTATGGAATGAGATTTTATGGATTCAATATTAATCTAGTATATGAATTGGTGCTTTTCCATCATTGTAATTACATGGACAAGAGTGACAATTATTTAAAAATATACTTTTGTGGAGTTCACAGAAGAAAGAAATTTATATGGTTTTTGGAACAGCATGAGGAAATGCAAGTAAACTGTTTTTGTTTTGCTACACTATTTAAAAATACTAGACAGTATAGAGAATTTACTACACAGTAAGCAGTACCGCAGTATTTCATTTTGAATATACAATATAGACACCTAAAATAATTATACTGTGTTCTTGTTGCTTTTTAATTTACTGGTTCTTCAGATGTACATTATGACTTTAAACATATACAGCGGGTGTTATTCGTGGGTCAGGAGCAGCAGTAGAGCAACTTCCAGCCCTTCACCTGCTCTATTGTTCACACTCATGCATCAGGATGTGGATATTCACTCCACATGCTGCTAGTTGTCATGGAGAATAAACAGTTATGGACATAACACATAACTCATAACACAGCTGGCCATACAGTTGACAATTCAAAAAGCTGATTCTATAATACTGTCAATAAAGATGTAATTAACCGTCTACAGCAATATATATATATATATATATATATATATATATATATATGCCTCTAAGGTCTCTAATTTTTTAGTTTCTTTAAAAGTTGGTCCAATGTTTAGTTTTTTCTCAGTGTATAGATACTACTCACATTTTCTTCAGAAATGTTGCAATGTGGAATGTCATTTAGAATTTTTTTTTTTTTTGCATTACCAGTTATTATTTATTTTTATACTGTCAAGTCTGACATTTCAACATGGTGAACCTATGGACTTTTCCTTGTGTTGTTGTGATTCATCTATATGTAACAATTTCAGAATAATCAAATTATTCGGATGCCTACTACTGTTAGTAATAATGTAGCACTCAAGTGATCATCATTTGTGTCTTTACAGAAGAAGAGGAAGCAGAGGAAGAGAGATGTGGATTCGCTCAGTCTGTGCAGCTTGGACATCAATGTGAGTTACATTAATGTGTATCTAGACCTACAGTACCCATAATGCACTGCGCTGTGAAAAAAAAAAACATTAATTACTCTCCATTATCCATCATAGAATGCTTCAGGGATGACGTGTTTTTGTAGGCCAAAACCTGGAAACAAGTTTGTATTTTAGCACAAAATACATCATCACTGCAGGTCTTCAATAATTATAATAAAAAAATAGCATGAATAGGGGGTTAAAATACCTCAGACTGATTTAGATGAGCAGTTCTTCTATCTTCTGTTACTATAATATTACATGAAAACCTTGCAGCATCTGAGCATCGGGATTTCTTTTCAATTTTTTTCTGCCTTTATCTATTTTGGTCTATTTGAGATAATGAGCCAAAGGAAGCCAGTTCAACCGAAATGAAGAGCATTGATTACAAAAGCTCTTTATGTCACTGAATGGTATGTGTGAAGAGGACAAAATACTTACATTGTCTTAAAGGTCAGCCTTCGGCAGGCTGCAGTCTGGCTTCCTAATGCTCAGGAATAAAAGGCATGTAATTGAAAGGTATTAATAGAAGTGTATGACTGCATGTTTTTGCTTTTGTGGCCACTGTGAGTTGTGACTGCAGAGCTGCAGCCAGTGAGGAATACAACTGCAGAATGTCACTATCAGTGTTCAGACTCAAAATGACAGCACACATCTCTCTGAAAACTGCTGTTTGAGGGGTGTTGTGATGGGGTTATACACACAAGAGCTCAAGGGACTCTTTACGTTCATATACGCTCTTAGATATGGGGGGTTTTGACAAGGGATGCTGTAGAAGAACCATTTTAGTTCTATAAAGAACCTTTCAGAACCTTACGAACAACTGTTCATATTTTTGCTTTAATGTCTGTTAACTCCCAATTTCTGGGTTGTTATTTCTGAATGCACTATTCCTCTAAAGTACTTTTTCTCTTATTTTTCCCTTATCATTCTTCTGGTTGGTTTATGCAGGAGTTTTATGGGGCGGCACATCTGTCTCATGATCATACTGGAAACTGTTCAGGCATATCTCATGTTTAAGACCGATGGTTTAGTGCGGATGAACTTATAAAACTGACATGAGCCAGCATTTATCTGAAAATAAAGCATGTTTGTTAGATTCTCCAGGCACATTTTTCTTTAAATGCCGGTTTTATTGCCAACATCTGTTTTACAGCAAATATACAGTAGGCCAACACTTTTTGATATACCTTACAGCATCAGAATTTATTTGCTCAGAGAAGATATTTTCATAGAAATTCAGAAAGCTCAGCTGTTAATATGACAGCATAGGCAATATGAAAACGTACCTCTATCAATATTTTTGCAAAACTCCAAAAATGTACCTATTCATACAATTCACTGTAGATTTCATTGGAGCAGAAGACTTCGTAGCACTAAAACATGAACTTTTCATCCTTTATTACACAAATTATGATAACAGGAGCAGATTATAGAAAGCTCTGTCACAGAATGTTCCAGAAAATTTCTAGAATGTTCCCATCCATGCAAAAGCTACATATCTTAAAAAAAAAATGTTGAAGTTCTAAAATATATCCCATATTTCCCAAAATATTCCCTAAAATATTTCCCAAAATATTGATGCTACATGAAAATAAATGCTACAATAATAATTAACACCACAGAATTACAGAAGATTTGCAGAAACTTTAAGTGAAACTAATATTTGTTACATTGTGTTATCAATTAAAGGAGAAGTTCACTTTCAGAATGAAAATTTCCTGATAATTTACTCACCCCCATGTCATCCAAGATGTTCATGTCTTTCTTTCTTCAGTTGAAAAGAAATTAAGGATTTTGAGGAAAACATTCCTCCATATAGTGGACTTCAGTGGGACCCAATGGGTTGAAGGTCCAAACTGCAGTTTCATTGCAGCTTCAAAGGGCTCTACACAATCCCAGCCGAGGAATAAGGGTTTTATCTAGTGAAACAATCGGTCATTTTCTGAAAAAATAAATAAATAAAAATTTATATATTTTTTAAAAACGAATGCAGGAAATTTTCATTCTAGAAGTGAACTACTCCTTTAATAAATACTTATTTTCAGGCAGTTCCTTGCACAGTACTACTGTATGTTCTATCTTCAAAACACTCTTTACCATAGATTCTGAGCTAGCTCTATTTGTAAACTTGCTTGGTAGCTCACCCGGTACAGCATTGCACTTGAGGAGCACTCAGGTACAAGACTTATGAAATATGAGTCATGATAAGAGCTCAAAGATACGTAGAAGCAGGCATGGTTGCTTCAGTAAATGCGTTTTTATCACACGTTTGCTTTTGCTGTCAGTTAGGTTAAGGGTAGGGTCTAGTGTAGGTTGTATGTCATTGTCAAATGCGATAAAGCATTAAACGTTTAGCGCCAGTCACTTGACATTTCATTTCCGAGCTGGAGTGATACAACAGAATAATAAAACGTTTCCAGATTCATGTTCAACTTGTTCGTTAAGCACCACTCACTGGACATTTCACTTTGAAAAAGAATTTTTGCAGAAATGTCAACACAGGTTAAAAAAGTTAAGTTAAAGAGTGAATATGTCTTAAAATAGTAGAAGATCACGTTTCTCTGAGCTCCATCTGTCAAAACATCCTCATTTTGTTTCATAACAGAAGCAAATGCTCACATTCATATTTCTAATGACGCATCCCATTTTTTGTGATGCAGCGTCTGTTTGATTGATTTCAGAGCTCGAGGCTTTGAGGTTTCTGCAGAGGTCAAAGCACTTTATGAATGTAATAACAGTTATTCCAGCTGAATTGGACATAATTGCAGCTCTCCTGTGCTTTTATAGTTGAAGAGTCTGATGGGTTTATATCTGCAGACATCACAGAGACAACCCAGAATGCAATGCGTTTGAGAGGGGATGTCAGGCGAACAGCTCCAGTAATGATAAATTCCATACCTTCAGCTTGCCGTTGTTTTTAAGTGTATCGCGAGCGAGTCCAAACACTCCTGGAATCTGCTTTGAGGCATGGTTTTTTTTCTTTCCCGGACTGCCTTTCAAGCACCAAAGCATGAGCTCTGAACAACAGGAGCTGGTTTTCAGTGCGGTAGACTCTCTTGACAGCTCTGAGTGGGTTATTCTGGGAAGGTGGGTTTGTTATGGATGTGTCGTGATGCCAGAGTGGGGAATTCTGACATGACTGGCCATTGTTTTCATGTTTGGGTGCACCTCCCTTACCCGTACATGTGACTCAAGCCTTAAAATTAGTATTATTCATACTTGACAATTCATCACTCCAATCACTGACAGTTCCTAATGTGAATTATGGGGTCTGGCCCACCTATTAAAGCTTGGACCCCCACAAAGGAAGTCAAAACAAAAGGGTTTGGCAGTCTTACAAGTAGGGTTGTAATCGCTAACTAAAACAGAAATTTAAAAAAAAAAAAAATACAAAATTAAATTAATTGAAAATGAGTCATTAACTGAAATAAAATAATAATATATAAAGGGTTTTATAAACAAATTTGACATAATGTTCCTGCTTTTATCTGCTACACATTAAGGTTATTAATTTAATGTGAATCTTTAAACTGTAAATTAACATACCAAGGTGGGTTGTAACAGTTGGTGTGTATCAGAGCAGCTTGTTTTTTTTTTAAATAACAGTCCATTTACTCTTCATCCGATGCAGTTTGGCTTTAGGGCCAATCACTCTGCAGAAACAGCTAACTGTTTCTTTCTAGAGACTGTTCGAGCAATGGTTGACAAGGGAGGTGTTGTTGGCGCTGTGTTTTTAGACCTTCGTAAAGCTTTTGATACAGTCAACCATCAGGTCCTTATTGCCAAACTCTCTACTTATAATTTTTCCCCTTTTGCAATCAAATGGTTTGAGTCATATTTAACTAATAGAATTCAATACGTTTCTGTGAACAACCATCGTTCATTAGCTCTTAATTTATGCACAGGGGTACTGCTCCTCTGAATTCATTTATAATTCAACGTAATAATAGCAGTCAGATTACCAGAAGCAACATACGGTGATCTTCTAATTCCATTCAGGAAAAGCACATTTGGTCAGTTATCATTTTCTGTTAAAGCAATACAAAATTGGAACTCATTGCCTACTAAAATTAAAGACATACACTATGTATTCCACCTTTACTATACACCTTAAAAACTGGCTGTCTGACAATTATAACTGCACACATCAATCTGACAGTTGTGTTGTGTAGATGATGTGACATGGTCATGTTGCTGCCATTAGCTTTTTGTTGTTTGCTTCAATGTTAGGTCCTGTATGTGTTATTTTGTATGTTGATTTGTACTGTTTTAATGTATGAACTGCTCTTATGCCTTTGCAATTTGTGCTTGCTTGTTTGTGCTTGTCTTAATTGTGTTTCACACGTTGTATGTTTGCTTAGCCTTATTGTAATTGTAATTGTAATGTATTTTATTTGATGTATGCCTTCTAACAACTGGCTGGGGACTACAGCTGGAAATTAGCCGTAGAGGCTAAAGCTGCTCTTTTTTAATAAAAAGGGATTGTCCACATTATTATAAATCAATAAAATCAAAATCAAATCAAATAATTTATAACACTAATAGAAAACATGGACATCAGTTTTAATTCATTTTTTAATTTTTTCCAAATTATTTATTAATTTTTCAATTATTTTTTAACATTATATAAGTATTTAATACTATATAATACAAATAGCAGGTTAAATAAGTTTGACCTGCTATTTGAGATGATATCAGTTATATAATATAGTTATATGATATCTGCCATTTAACATTCAGTAACATAAAAAACTCCCAAGTCCCTGTATATATTCTTTTTAAAGTGTTTGACCAACATTTCAGGCAACATTTCAATAACCACAAAATAGACAAATTACTTTCGACAGTGTACTCACAGCAACAATACTGTTCAAGTGGATCAGTACTGGACAGAAAATTGCCCAAATATAAATAGCCAATTTTAATAATACAATTTTTAATTTATACATTTCAAACATGTCACAAAACACGATTTGAAATGTCTTTAAGATATTTGACAGTAACATAAAATTGGTGGTGGTGAATAATCTACCTGTGACCATTGTATTTTTTTATTTTCAATTTTTTTCAATTTTGTGATATTCAACCATATCCATTCCGTTATTGCCCATCTTTTTACTAAAAATAACCCTTGAGCTTCATAAGGCCTTTGCACTGCCTCAAAGTCCCACTGTGGTGAAAATCAACTTTGTATATTGTTTATTTGTCTATGTGGTGTTTTTAATATGCTTTTAGACAAACCATGTGCCAATCCATTTATCAACACCATTGCTGAGTATTTTCTCCTTAAAACTGTAGTTTCCCAATGGCACTCACAGAAACGTGGTTTGAAACAGCCCTTTTTTGCTACGTCACAAATTTCAATAACCAGTCACGTCAAGGGATCCTATCCTTCGCATATCATTAACTGTGCTGCAAAGCAGAGGGTCTAGTGAGAAGGCAGCCAGGTTAATCCGGTAACAGTAATATTTTTCTGTAGATGTTTCGCTAACTGTTAATATTTCCCACATTTTCACGATGTCATGTGCTGTTACCGCTTATTTATTTGTATTTAGAACCGCTAACTTGAATAATAACCCATGGTAAACAGTGTAGCCCGGAGTCAGACCCACCTCTCCCGCATTGACATTCGCACGTCACACGCATATACTCGCGGGCGCGATCTGGAACCACAAACTTGGCTGTATTTGAGTCTTCCAAGGCATTTTGAGGACACAGCATTGTCAACTAAGTAAATTTAATGAATGTTACAGTATCCACTGTAGTTGTCCGCTAGTAAAAACGTAGTTTTATCAGTCATTATCCGTGTACGAACCAGCGCAAACAGATAATGTTACCTCACAAAGTTAGCCATCAGTCTCCTTGCTTACGTTGAGCATACCAGCTTATTTCTGGTTCAAACATATATGGCTTAATTAAACCAATATTTCCAATTGTAATTGCCATTGTATCACATTTTCTACAGTTCAGTTAAGCCTAGTTCACACTACAGGATTTTAAGCCCGATTTCCAATTTAACGAGCTCGCCGACAGGTCGGGCTGTGATGGGGGGAAAATAAGAGGGTGATTGGCGCTCGTCAGTCTTTATGTATGACCTGCTCAAAGAGGCTCACTGATGCATCTTTCACTACAGGGGGACTTTAAGCACATGTGTTCTAAATAGTGCATGATTTAGTAATTGTTATTCTGTTATGCTATATACTTTATGTCCCGACACTGAGACTGAGGGGTGTCTGCATGTCAAAGCTGATTTTCATTCAGATCTCACTCAGGTTTGTCTGGGCTCTCAGTGACCGGGGAGACTGGAGCCACGTGCCTGCCTGACATGTGTTAAGCTGAGCCAGAATCTGTCAGTGCTACACAATAGCTTGGCTGATATTGAAAAAGCCTGCGGTCACCAGTTCACTGCTACCGCTATTGTTTATTGTGCAGCCACTTGCGGTTCCTTTGGTGTGGAAAACAAGATATCGATCACTATCAAGGGCCACAGGGGTGGTTTCGCCGCATGTATTGATATAGCTCACTGTGGGCACTTATCTTTACTGGGTAATAGTGCTGTGAGAAAAGAGTCTGACGCATACAGTCAAGAAAACATTTCAACATGTAGTCTAGCCATTTCTTTTGAAAAGAAAGTGTTTTAGTTTTCTCACAGTTTTGTTTTCTCTGACCTTGTTTGTGCATTCATTTAGTCACACAGTTTTGCTAATCACCTCTCTAGCTTTGTCAGCCGGATTAAGTTCACCACAAAGCAAAAGAACACAATGTATTAAGTTCCTCCTGCTGAATCGTATTCAGGTGGCTTTTTTGCTGTCGTTTTTGCTTATTAAAGATACAAAAGAACATATGTTGGCAAGAAACACATGTTTAGATATGTCAGCTGATTTTGATTTTAACCAGGCGCCTACTGTTTTTGCAGGGGAAAAACCTTAATTTTGTTTGGGTTGGATGGGATTATTTGTTTAGACATCAGAGGCTTCTTCATTTACACACTATTTGTAATTTCATTAATAATTATTAATAATAGTATTTCACTTATGATAAACCCACCAGATAAACTTAACTGCACACTTATCTTTATTGGCAACTTCCATGCGCTTAAAAATTCTGACCTAAATACTGTTCATTAAGTAGATTTTACTTCTAGCAAATATTTTTATGTTGACACTGGGAGTTTCTGAAATAGCACAGAATGTAAAGATCTCTCAAGGACCTCTAAAAAGTGTCCATCAGTTATGATACTGTTGTAGTAATCATCAGTAAACAATTTACAAAAATGTTGTTAAATCAATCGTTTTTGCATTTGTTTTAGTTTTATAATAACCATGTTTGAAATCAAAATGATTTGAAATCATTTGGTGTCATTGATGTGGTACAATTAATTTGGATATTACAATTTTGAAAAATACTGTAATACTGTGAATGAAATGGGGGAAGATATTCTGGAAAGATATTCTATGAAAAGCAACTTAAATTTTGGCTATTTGGGGCATGACAGCCCTTTTTCTGAAATGCTTTTGTTGTAGGGCAGAGTCCTTTATATGAATAATTTAGTCTGTGTCACTGTTATAATGCCTACAAATTAAATAATTTGGGAACAGAAAAAGAGAAGAGTCTGAAGAAAAGCAGGCCAGTATTAAGATGAGTCCCCCAGGGTTCTGTCTTGGGACCCCTCTTTATGTTCCTTACCCTCCTTTTATCACAATAGTTGTTGTAAATAAATTTCAGCAGTTTCACTGAAATAGTACAGATGTATAAGAATGATGTGCAAATAGCCACATAAGAGATATTACCTATTACCTTAGAGTCACTGTAGTTATGTTTAGGTATTGGGTTAAGGGATCTAAAGGGAATAAGTCATTAATATGTGCTTTATAAGTACTAATAAACTACCAATATGCTAGTAATATGCATGCTAATAAGCAACTGTATAATGATATTGAATACTGTTCCCTAATCTTAAGTGTTACCAAAAGATTTTTTTAAAAGATTTCTGTAAGCTCACCCTATGCTTCACCAAGGTTTAGAAGCAATGAATCCAGTTTTTAGTCTTCATTTCCCACATTGCATAAATAGGTAGTTTCATTTTTAGCCTCCAATGTTTCTAATCTGGACAAAAATGATTGTTGATAGTCTGTATTGACTGCTATTTCAGGACAGGTGGTTCAGGAGTCCAGCTCAGTGCTATCCTGCTTCAACGGAAGACTTAAATTAACTGCCATTATGTGACTAGCCCTTTAAATCCAATAAACCTTCAGATCTATTCTGGAGGACACCTTACAGATGGCCAGAGTCGAACTGCAGGGTTATATGATACTGGTTGCTAAACCATCTCCGAACGGTTAATAATCCAGTAGACACGCCTACTCTTTCCTGTTTACACCTTAACAGAGGCTTCCGTTTGCTTTGAGACAAAAAAGAGAAAGCTGTCACAAAGGAAGGAGGAAACATGGAACAATCTCTTATGGCTTGTCATGGCTCATCAGGAGAACCAGTGCCAGTTAAAGATAAAAGATATCTAAAAACGATTGTACGTACATACTGGTAACCTGTAGACTTCCAGAAAAATGGTACAAAAGTTGTCAAAACAGGAACACAAAGGTGTTTTCACCATCTCTGGTGATCTGAAACAAAAGGGAATTTGATCTGTGTGTTTAAATTCATTGTCGAGCAACAAAAGCTCCTGAAGTGAACTCCAGGTCCATCATCATATGAAACTGGACCATGGTTGACAAGAAGTTAAAAGTGACACAATGGCAATATCTGCTGTCCTAGATTGAGAGACTCCGCAGGTGAATGCACACTACTCCAGAAGTGATATTTACAGCACCCTTTGGAGGGCACTACAAAGCCGAACCCTTTCAACGAATGCTGATCTCCTCTGACACCCGACTGTGCCCTACTTTCTTAAAAACATTCCAATAATCATGTCACAATCTCTGATTCCCTTTGGGCCACCGGTTTCTATAGGATTTAGCTCAGTTGAGATGTTTTCTTCCTGCCCATTTCCTCCGTGATCTATTTTTCTGCACAATGGTCCATCAGTAAAATGTCACAGGAAATTATGCTCTTCCACCTGTCGCTATTAAACTCATTCTAAACCCAAAAGATGTCAACACTGAGAGAAATATATATATATATATATATATATATATATATATTTGTTCCTGTTGGGTGTTTTTTTTTACTTGCATGCATAATTTACATCCAGCATCTTGGGAATTGTAGTTAAAGAGCAAATTGGATGCATGTATATCACTTTTAAAGATTTCCAATTAGGGTCAGATTAAAGGCCAGGGCTTTGAAAAGCAAAGTGTGTAGCAGAGATTTTCAGTCTCTCACATCAAAGATGTTTGGCCATGTTCAAATGTTCAGAGGTTTGTCATCATCAGGTTGTGGTCATCTTTGCAAGGAACAGTATGGAGCAATGATAACTTGCTGTTTGATCAGACGAAAACAACACAGATTATAAAGTGCATGATGTTTTATGAAGCAGTTACATTATATAACATTCACAGATGACCTACTTCTGTGGTGTAATGGATATAACCTTTAATCCTGACTATTAGGATTTCATTGCTCACCCTGCGCTATTTATCATGCCTCAAATCATACTTTTTGAGCACCATTAAGTCACCAGATCCATGATTTTCACTTGGTGGACAGTAAATTGTGTGAAAAATCCTATAGAAATTGAATGAAGGATCCGAGCCATATTTAGAGAACAGAATATCAGAAATTCTGGAGATTTAGGGGAGTTAGGGTTTAAATTGCACCAGGCCTTAATCTACAGTAGCTAATCATGGCTTAAAATATGGCTTTCTGAAACACAGATAAAGTATAGATTACTAACACCTGGATTATGAAGTCCTGAACTAAAATGAATACTAGATTCATTTAAAACTGAGAAGCAAATCCAAGGAAAACAATAGCAGTGGGATAAAAAGACTGCAATAAAAAAACCTTTACTGAACCAGAGAAAATGTTTTTTAATAAAAGAAAAATAGTGAAAGACAAAATAGTGTAATAGTGTAAATGAAATGAGGGACAATATTCTAGAAAGATATTCTATGAAGAACAACTTAAATTTTGGCTATTTGGGGCATGACAGCACTTTTTCTGACATGCTTTTTTTGTATGGCAGAGTCCTTTAATTGAATAATTTAGTTTATGTGACTGGTATAATGCCTACAGCCTAAATAACTTAGAAACAGAAAAAAAGAGGAGAGTCCCCCAGGGTTCAGTCTTGGGTCCTCTCTTTATGTGCCCTAACCCCCTTTTATCACATTAGCTATTATAAATAATTATCTGCAATTTCACTGAAATAATACAGAACTATGAGAATGATGTGCAAATAGCCAAAATAGTTTGAAAAAAAACTTTACTGAACAAGAGAAAACTTTTTTTGAATAAAAGAAAAAGAAATGCCTGGAAATCTGTTTGTAATGAATTAATGCATTAATTCTTGCAATCAGTTGTTGTCAGTTTTGCAATATTTGTATTATTATCATTTATTTATGCTATATATAAAGTTGTTATAGAGAGAGAAAGAGAGAGTGTCATGGTCAGAATTATTGGAACCCTAAGTAAATATGATCAAAGAAAGCTGTGAAAATAAATCTGTATTGTTTATCCTTTTGATATTTCATTCATTCATTCATTCAAAAAATAAATAAATAAATAAACTTTCAACAAAATCACATTATGATAATAAATGTTTTTTTCTCTAATACATATTGGCCACAATTATTTGTACCCCTAGAAATTATTATGAGTAAAATCTCTGAAGAACTATATTCCCATTCATATTTACACTTTTTAGCACATCAGGATGACTAGGAATATGAAATTATCCAGCCATGAGTTCCTGTTTCACAGGAATATAAATATGAGGAACACAAAGGCCAAATTCCCTTTATCATCCATCACAATGAAAAAAAAATATATATATATATAATTCTGATATGCAGCAACAGCTTGTTGACCATCACAAGATACAAAGTCAAGAAAATAGAATAAATTAGAAAGTAAAAAAAATAATTTGAAAATAGCTAAAGCACTGAAAATTTCAGACCTGACTGACTCTGCTAGAAATCTTATAATGGGCAAAATGAAAGTTCTGCCATAGCCATTCCAGTTCCCTGATCTGAATCCAACTGAAAACTAAAGAAGACTAAAGAATACTGGAAACACAATGTTAATCTGAGGTTAAACCTGCCTTAAATTTAGTCCTGAAGTATCTCTAGTCTTCTTCCAGGAAAGCAGCCTATTAAACTCTGGACTAGACTAAGTCTAAGACTACTTAAAACCATGACAGAGAAAACAGATTTCTGTTAATCTGTTTTGAAGTGCCATTTTAGTCTAAAACTAGGTTTAATCTCTGTCCAGGAAACTGCCCCTATAGGAGACCCTGTCAAAAGTAAACATTTTGAGATGTTTTACTGTCATCTGCGTCATCGGCTAGGCCGGAAAACACATTGGAAATGGAGCAGAATGGTTTACTTGATCCAATGAAACACAATAACAGAGTGATGACAACTGGCCGATGACTGAGTGTTGTGATATTGTCATTGTGAGTCATTGTGTCAGGATCAGTCTGTGGAGTTTGCTGGAAGAAACTTTACTCAATCCATTCATCACACAAACTGCTGTTATATTAAACTTAGGAAGTTCATGGAGTCAGTGAAACACATGGAGGAACAGAAACCACTTGAAAGATCATGAAGATTTCTCTTGAAGTCTTATGTCATGATATTTTGTCGAAGTACACTCATCAAGTACTTGAGTAAATGTGCACACACCATAATAAAATATTAATCCAGTAAAAGTACACAGTTTCAATTTTACTTAAATAACCTGATCTCATGGCAATATTTATATATACAGTATATATATATATGATATGATATATATATATATATATATATATATATATATATGTATGGCATATATATTTCATACTCTATAT
>JAFVLL020034994.1:0-26359 GCA_021397915.2 Tor tambroides | reverse complement strand
TATGTCTGTGTACTGTGTATATTAATTATGTATATATAAATACAAGCACATGCATGCATGTATTTTGAAAATATTTACATGTATATACATTTATAAATTTATATTCTTATATTTTATATTATATATAAGTATATTTAATATATAAACATAACATATTTTTCTTAAATATATACATGCATGTGTTTGTATTTATATATACATAATTAATATACACAGTACACACACATATATTATGTAAACAAAAACTTTTATTTTGGATGCGATTAACCGCGATTAATCGTTTGACAGCAAAATATTATAGTATGCAATTTTCCATTTCAAGTAATCTGATATTATTTTAAGGATATTTATATACTGAAAAACAAGACAAAATACTGATTAAGAAAACTTTTTTTTGCACTATTGAACTCCACTGTATATGATAACGCAGCTGTAAACAGAGTTTGTGCACTTCTGTGTTTTGCTCTTTCTGTCCTCCCTGCTTCACCTCATTGTCCTGCACTGGAACATTTGAAAAGCAGCCGCTGCTCCGTTGTTCCCTTACAAGGACTAGTGGTTCTTAGCGGCCGTGTTGAACAGCCGTCTGTGATAACGCCGAGAGCAGCGACCCTTGGTTGTGTCTTAAGAGGATTTGTAGTGTTCCTCGTGTCACAAGGTTATCGGTCCAGATAGCTTCCGCTGCGTACAGCCGACAGCTTCAAGTAATCGCACTGACCTCCAAACCGCAGGAGGCTGTTATCGCTGGCCGGAGCCAGAGATAGGGCTCCAGACCGCTAACCGAGCCCGTCGCGAGCCGCTGCAGCATCCGCCGCTTTGAATACCTGCATACATTTCAGCTGCAAACGCACACACAGCACAGGAGATCAGCCGGCTACACTTACACAGCTTAAAGCTCAAATCCAACAATACTATTGGGAATTAAACGCTTAGAAACTCAAGGGTGCACTATAGAGGCTTCAAAAATACATGCATTCAAATATTTTTTTGATATGCAACCTAAAATATGTGATTTATGTGGAAAATTACCTGGTCAATATGAATAATTAATCGTGAGAACATTAGTTTACAGCAATAAAAATAATTACATGGATTTAAACAATTTTCACTCAGAAATAACTTCACAATTTCACAAATATGTGAAGCAAGTAACACACTGAACTAAATGCAAAATTTCAAGTAGAAAGACTGAAACTGTATTTTCTTGTAAAACTTACTGCAACGGTACTCTTAAGTAAACAATAAGATTTATTTACAGCTTCAAAAATCATTTTTTACAGGGCAGATTAGATTAGCATGGTGCCACTTTTACAATGCACAGCCGTGATATCATTACGCTATTATAATATTGCAGTAAAATGCAAACACCTACACTGTAAGAAAGGATTTTTCAAAGTTTTACACTAAAAAAAGCAAAAAAAAAAAAAAAAAAAAAATTGGGTACGAAAATATTATTTCAGTCCAAGGATATTGTATTTAACTAAAACTGGTAAAAAAACAAAAAAACCCATAAAAAAGCAATAACTAATTTAAAATAAAATAGAAAACTTTTTATTAAACTTTTTTAATTTAACTTGATGTACTAAATAACTGAAATAAAAAATAATAAAAACTATATAGGCATATAAAAAACCAAGAACTATTTAAAATGACAAAAACACAACAAAATTACTATAACATTAACTAAAACTAAAATGAACGCAAAAAATCCCAAAACTGATTCAAAATATTAATAAAAGCTATAACAGTATCTCAGTGATACAAAAATAACACAGTTTCAGTATTTCTGCTTCAAAATTTCAAGTTTAATTCAATGTGTTCCTTGCCGTTTCTTTTTAATCAATTGATAAATCTAATAAATTTCTAAATTTACTTGCAATTTCTGAGTGAAAACTGTTTGAAAGTAAATCCTACACCCAATTTTTCCACTGTAATCTTCTGAGACAAACTCCCAACAGAGAAAAACAAGATTAATTTACTTTAATTACTCAAATGACTTAAATCATTAAATTAAAGAGGGAATATATTGGCTCTGGTTATTACCAAGTGAGCCTGATGTGGAAACTCATCTAAAAGGTAACAAACCTCATTTTGGTCAAAATCCAAGGCAGTGCTGCATGCATCCACGGCACAGAAGACAATCCCAGAATGCATTTCGACACACTCAGTGAAAAACCTTCATCTAAGACTGGAGACAAAATGAGAGAAATGTTGATATAACTCATTCAACACAGAAAAGTAACGGAATCTGATTAAAAATGCATGCAATATTTGTGTGTTTATGTATTTATGCTTTTCATATGCTTTCAAGTTTTATAAAGTTTGATAGACACAAACTAAACATGCACACACAGGTTGCGAGTCGAGTTTTGCATTAAAAAGTGAAGAAAACACATCAACAACAAAGATGCTGCGCAATAATGTCATATTTCTATTGAGGATAAGATCTACAGCAGATGAGATATTTTCATATCTGTGTTTTCTGTGCTTTCTCTGTGTTTCGCTCGGCTGCAGGGACGGCTTTAGCAATCTTTCAATCTTCCACCAAAGTTTTTTTCCTCTTTTTTTTGTGGCATTGATCATCGGGGCATAACCAATATGCAGGATTATCCATTCCTGGGTCTATTCTATGGGCTGCTTATGGAAGCATTTTTGCTCAAGGCAGCCATGCAAATTATTACTTACTGCCCTGTAAGCTGATAACACAAATTAGATGCCTATTAAATCTGAACAATGTATATAGAATTAAACAGAGGAAAAAAAAGATGGAAAATGATACCTGGATGCTTATGACGAGATGCTGAAGTAAAACATACTACGGTATATGTGAATTTCTGTCATGGCTGAGGATGAAATAAGTTCAATAAATGGAAAAAAGCAGCTTGCATGTACAGTAACACTGCATGCAACTGTTAAAGTGGATTATTACTGTTAACCAAAAAATGAACTAAAACCATAAAAAATGTATTACTTACAATACAATAAAGATCAACTAAAATGAAAGAAATAAAAAGAAACTTATTTTAATCAAGTTCTCATTTTTGTTTAGTTTAAAATGAAGCAATAAAATAAAAATAAATAAACTAAAAACTAAACGTTATTTATACAGACATAAATTATACAGACATATTTAAAATAAAAAATCAACAAAACTACCAAAACAATATAAAAATAAAATCTAAAACAAAATATTAACAAAACTATAATTTGACCTTGTGTTCTGCAATATTCTAGAAAGGCCCTAGCAACTGCCTAGTAATGCCATAACAACCAGAACACTCTAGCATTTTCCTAGCAACACCCTAGCAACCATGGAGAAGACTCTGGGAAACTCTGACAAGCAGCATTCAAATGAGCCTATATTTAAATAAGGCATTCAAAATGTACATTTTAAATTTAGATTTCAAAATTTAATTTGTAATCTTTTCAAACCATTTTCTACAAGTTGTGTTCCAAAATTGAGGTTGATATCTCAAAAAAATGAGCTTTCAGTAAGATTTTGTTTGGGCGCAACTTGGAATCTCAAGGGCAATGTTGCAACTCACAGTTTCTTTTGCTGGTTACTTAGGAAATGTAATAGGTTACAGATTACAAGTTACTCTATTTAAATGTAATAAGTCGTGTAACTATTCCAATTACTTTATTAATGTAACTGATTACGTTTGATTAATTTTTGATTACGTTTCTAAATTTCAAAAAAATGTTTTCAACTGTTAATCATTTTCAAACATTTAAAGCAGGCAGGGTTCACACCTTACAGTAGCACTCAACACTGATTACTGTCAGACTTTCAGAATCGTTCTTCACTTGAATTAAGATTATGATCATTTCATTTTAAAGCACAGCCATCACAATTCAGAGTAACATAGCTTTACTAGCATTGCTTTACTTTACGGCCTTTAAATGGCAAGAGGCATCGTGCTCATCAAAATCAGGCAAAGCAACAAATTAATATTACTCAACATATCCTAGCTTTTTACAGAAAATATTCAGATGTAACCCCCTTTTTATTTGCTAACATTTTCATAAGGAACTGTTGTTTGAAGTGTAAATTACACAGTAACTATAACAGATTACAATTACATTCATTTTGGGTAACACTTTATTTTAAGGTGTCCTTGTTACATGTTAAATCTACTTACTATAATAATAACTATCAATTGTGCATAATTACATGCAAGTAACCCTAAGCCAAACCCTAATCCTAACCCTAACCATATAGTAAGCAGTTTTGGGTGTAACTAATTACTAAATACTTTTCTCTTGAAAAAGTAAAGTAAGGGATTACTCTTATTTGTTTCTTAATTTAATTACAGTTGCTTCTTATGCAATTGAACTTAATACTGTGTATAGACTGTAGAACATTTATATGCAATACAACAGTGGATTTAACAACCCTAAAATGCATGCTGTTTATGTACTCTTCTCACTTTAAATACTTTGGTGAGTTAATAAGAATATTGGTAACTCTTTAGTGTCCAATTCTCACTATTAACTTGTTGGTTTTTAGCATGAATATTACTGGGATATTGGCTGTTTATTATTACTTAAAAAGCACATATTAATGTCTTATTCTGCAAGACCTTATTCTTCATCCTTTTCTTAAACTTAACAACTACACTGTAAAAAAAAAAAAAATAGTTGAGCCAACTTACAATTTTAAGGCAACCAGCTTCAGCAGATTTTTGAGTTCTCTCAACTTATTTTTGTAGGAGATTCTCAACTTTTTGTTGTATAAACTTAAAACAACAAGTTGAGAAAACTCAAAAATCTGCTGAAGCTGGTTGCCTTAAAATTTTAAATTGGCTCAACTTTTTTTTTTTTTTAAAGTGTACTCTACTAAGTATTAATAAGCAGTAATTAGGAGTATATTGAGGCAAAAGTCATAGTTAATAGTTAGTTAATAAAGTGTGAATAAACTAAAGTGTGACCAGAATAATTTATGTAGTTAATTGAAAGAATTATAAGAACGTTTCCTGTCTATCCTTGTATCATTAACTTTCGAGTTTGATATAGGATTTAGAAAGTAATTAGTAATAAGTATTTAAATACTTTTTGGAGAGAGTAATTTGTACAGTAATCTAATTACACTGTTGAAGATGTAATTAGTAACTAGTAATGAATTGCTTTAGAGTAACTTACTCAACACTGATAGTAAGTACATGTAGTTAATTAATATTACTCAGTACTTAAATGTATAATTACACTGTAACAAGGACACCTTAAAATAAAGTGTAACCTCATTTTGTTATGTAACGTCATTACATGTAACTAGTAACTCCTCAACACTAGCAAAGAATTGGTGGTAACACACTGAATTAAATGTGACAATTTGAAAATATAATTTTCTATAGCATACATAAGCAGCTTTGTATCAGCACCAGCACAGTCAGCACTTATCGACTCTTACGATTGGACAACAGTGAGGAAACCTAAACACAAAGTCAAATTAAGGGGACAGAACCCCCTAGTCTTTGTCCCATTGTCGCCGGTCACAATCGCACGCCGCCTGGTCAAAACGAAACCCGCGCTCCCTCCTTCCCCCTCCCGTTCCTTCTGTCTCTTTATATTCATTAGATTCATTATGAGCCACAAAGGAGAGCCAGCAAAACAGCTTGTGATTTTTAGTTGAATTTGTGCCCCTTTTTAGGCCAGCGGGGAAATTAAACTAGACGTCTACCGCCGGAGGGCTCCAACACATCTGAAGCTTTCTGCAATGGTAATAGCCAAAGCGTATCCAGAATACACAAGAGCTGACCCAAACCAGATTGTTTCTGGGGAAGCAGCAGGAGGGAACCGGTTTAAATGATTAGTTTGCTAATGAAGCACAGACTAGATGGGGTGAGCGTTTGACAGCTTTGATACAGTAACACGATCACAGCAATCAGCACAATCCTTGTGTAAAAGAAGTGTGCTTAACTGTACTCAATATGCACTTGTAGTGGACTTCAAATCTTAAAAGCCTATTTCCAAAAACTCTACTATAATATTAATAAAATAAAAGACCATTTAAGTGTATTTAAAGAGAGTACGCTTTCATGACTGTTTCTTACAGGTGCAGTAAGTGATTTCTGAGAAACACTGCTGGTATCTGAAATCACCAAAATAAAAAAGCCCCCACTCAAAAACCCCCTTCTTGATAGCCCTGCCTCCAAATTCATGAACATGCTATGCAACACAGGCACCTCCCCCAAAAAGAGTGGACACGCCCCATTCTGGTGATTGGCTACATGTGTGTTTTGGTGCAACAGTGTTTCTCAGAAATCGCTCCCTGCACCTTTAACACACTTCAAAGTAAGTACACTTTTAAATAGTGCACTTTGTAATAAGGACGAATTAAAGATTTAATTTAAAGTATATGTGACCCTGGAGCACAAAAGCAGTCTTAAGTCGCTGGGGTATATTTGTAGCAATAGCCAAAAATACATTGTATGGGTCAAAATTATCGATTTTTCTTTTATGCCAAAAATCATTAGGATATTAAGTACAGATCATGTTCCATGAAGATATTTAGTGAATTTCCTACCGTAAATATATCAAAACTTCATTTTTTATTAGTAATATGCATTGCTAAGAACTTCATTTGGACAACTTTAAAAGCGATTTTCTCAATATTTAGATTTTTTTGCACCCTCAGATTCCAGATTTTCAAATAGTTGTATCTCAGCCAAATATTGTCCTAACAAACATACATCAATGGAAAGCTTATTTATTCAGCTTTCAGTTGACGTAGAAATCTCAATTTCTAAAAATTGACACTTATGACTGGTTTTGTGGTCCCGAGTCACATATTTTAAATTATTGATTTATCAATGCTATAAAGAAATGCACTTATTTTGAACAAAAATAACAAAAAACAACAAAATTACAAAAAAAAATTTCAATCAAAAAGAAAAATACCAAAATAAAAAACATTTTAATTTATTAACAAATCTATACAAATAAACATTAATTGGAATAAAATAAGATGGAAAAAAGTTTATTATAAAAACATTTTATTCAGCTATAGTTGCCAAAGAAACATGTCATTTTAATTTGGTTTACCTTGATGCAAATAACTAAAACTAAAACTGAATTAAAAATTAATTTTAAAAAACTATAAAAACAATAAATATCACAATTAAATGGAAAATCTTAAGAGAATATTTTTATTAATTTTTTACTAAATGTGTTTCTTAACAGTACACTTAATATATTTATTTTGATGTGTTGACTAAAGCACATGTGAAGTACTTGATTATAATTTTAATTGTAGTGTTTCCCATTTACATATAGTTACATATTTATTTTCATGTCCTAAATTACAACTTAAATGTACTAAACAGTGTTTAGTGTTTGTCATTTGATCATTATGCATTTAAAAAAACATCGCAACCTTAGATAACAGCTTGTAATAACTGCCTTTTAAAAGAGCAGCTTGAGTTTAGTTGAACTACTTTAAATGCTAAGTAGCTTGTAGCTTGACAAACTACAGTTTCAAGGTAGCTTCCTCATCGCTGATGCTCCTCCAGCTTTCAGGAAGTTAAATCTCGACAAAATGAGACGTGGTGGCAATTTCTCCCTAGCAGCAGTGGCGCAAAGAAAGGGGAAAATAGCAATCTGGCACACCTGTTAAACAAACGCACTTAAGGCAGAACAGTGATGCAGCAGGCAAATTCAGATTGGCTGTAAAATCTTCATTTAGACAACAGCTCCGGGGGGGATGCTTATTACTTCAGATTTATATAGCATTAGTTCTGCTCTGCAAATGCAGAACATGCTCCCACATACCTCAAATATGAAGCGCTTTGATAAAGAGCTACTACTGATGTTTTTTTCTCCGTTTAAAAAGTTTTATGAATTCATTAATTGAACTTGTGGAGTGTGGAGGTGAATCCTGAACTGATGAGGGGCTCCGCACTGAATATTACAGGGGTTTACGCGCGGTTAAAGCTCAAAGGAGTCATTATGTGATGATTGCTTCAGAATTACAGGCCACATTCACACTACAGCTACATATATTCCCAAATCATTCAAGCACAAACTCCGCCCACAGCCGATTCTAAAGATTTCATTGGTCGTGTCTATCACAGTGCAGGGTTATTATAGTTAACTAAAACTAAAATTGAGGAAAAAAGGTTTTACTGGAAATAAAATAAACTGAAATAAACAAAACAAACAACCCAGCTTGAACTTATTTTATTTCAGCTAGTTGCCAAAGCAATATTTCTCATTTTATGTTATTTTAACTTTGTGTACATAAATAACGAAAACAAAAAATGAAATAAATTGAATTAATTGAAATAATTCAATTAATTGAAATAACTACACATATATTTCTTTAAAAAACATAACCAATAAACAAATTACAAAAGCACACAAGGAAATTACTAAAACTTAAAAAATGAAAAAAAAAACCTTTAAAATGAAAATGAAAAATACAAAAATAAAAACTAATTCAAAATATACTTTAACTGAAATAACGTATTGTCTTTAATTTTTATTTGTGATTTTTCTTAAGAGAGAACTTTTTTGACAGATGATAGCATGACTGAGCTGACCAATGAAATCAGATGTAAAATATTTGCTATTTTGAAACAAATCAGTGTACAATTCATCTAACGAACTGCATCACCTAATGGAAGAATTATTTTTTCTGATTATCAAAGTGATAATTTAATAATCAGAATTATCACAGGACAAATAACCATATATAAATAAATAAATATATATATATATATATATATATATGTGTGTGTATATATATATATATATATATATATATATGACTTCTGGTCTGTCATCTAAGTGAAAACGCACAGCTTCTCATGGCTCACTATGAATAAAAAGCATGCTTAAAGACAAGTAATCAAAGCTGAACCATGGTAAATTGTAATTATATTGCATCTGCACACAAAACATCATTAGATCTGCTCAAACGTTTGGATTTTTCTCACTCGTTAATGCATTCGAGAGTCATGCCCGAGCGCCGTCTCCCCATAATGATAAATAGTTTCCCCGAAATGCCCCTGAATCCGATTTCAAATGAAGGTGGGTGGGCAAAGCGATAGAAGAGCCATTTAGGACGAATGTGAAATGCCATTGTAAAAATACTCCTTAATGTACACTTTATTCCTGCATGAAGATAAATAGTTTTGCTATGAATATATTGAGGGCTCCAGTCTCACGGCCCAACAGTGACGCGTCCAATACCAGAGCCATTGTGCTCCATTGAAAGAAATCCTTCCCTGTGGCAACCGTTTAGCCGCTTTCAAGTAGATAAATGTTTTCTCTGCGGGATAAGAATGCACGTCCACAAAAACTGCATTAAACTGTAATGTTTGTCAAGGAGTCTGATAAAAACTTCACAGGCGCCATTCTTTTTAGTGCCAGTGATCTGATTGGTCCTGGGAGGCTTCTTACAAGTTTAGCAGGCCTCATTTCCAATCTCTGACAGCAATGTGTGTCACACCCCGATTGCTCGTGTTCAACACAAACCCTGGTCACTCTATATATGGAAATCACTGTCTTCGAGGCAAGAAGAAATGTAAAAAGGTAGGATTGGCACTTTAACCTCGCTGGCCCCCTGAAAATATGTTTTAGTCAGATACATTATACTGCGAGGAATTATTTATCAAGAAGATACAAGCTTGATATTTCCAAAAATAATGAGATGTTGGGGTGGCAGCTGGAAGGTTCCAGTCCAGCGATCAGCGACTATGGATCAGGGGAAATAGAGTAAATACGGCAGGAACGGGACGGGCCATGCAGAGAATGTAAAAGAGTCAAGAGGAGCGTCTCTTCCTCCCAAAAATCATCAAATGTGGCTCTCTGTAAACTCTTTGCATGCTAAATGGGATGCTATAAAGACACTATTAGAAGGTTGCACTTGCAATGTTAAAACACATGAAAATTGTTTAAACCATAACAACTTACCTTTTCTGTCAAAGTCACGAATGCTTCTTAAACTTCGCCAGCCATCTGGATCCATTGTAAAGGCTATCCAATCAATTTCTGATGGAAAAATTAAAATGCGTTAAAATTAATCATTTTTTCTTGATGAATATCCATTTAGTCTGAAATATGTCAGCTTTTGGAAGCACAATACATGAACTCTTTGCATGTATATGAATATACATATTGGAATATAAATGTGTTGATTAATTAAAGAAATTTAATGCAATTACCTTTAAAAGAACTTTTTAAAATAATACTACCATTCAACAGTTATTATTATTATTATTGTTTTATGCATTTTTTAATATTTTATTTAAAGCTATTTTATTTGGGGTCTTTACATTTTTTTTAATTGTTTTTTTTTTTTAAAGAAGCCTCTTCTGCTCATCAAGGCTACATTTATTTGATCAAAAATACAGCAAAAATCATGAAATATTATTACAATTTATAATATCTGTTTTCTATGCGAATATATTGTAAAATGTAATTTATTTCTGTGATCAAAGCTGAATTTTCAGCATCATTACTCCAGTCTTCAGTGTCACGTGATCCTTCAGAAATCATTCTAATATGCAGATTTGCTGCTCAAGAAACATTTCTGATTATTATCAATGTTGAAAACAGTTGTGCTGCCCAATATTTTTGTGGAAACTGATACAATTTATTTTTAGGATTGATTGATAAACAAAATTCAAAAGAACAGCATTTATTTGAAATAGAAAACTTTTGCAACATTATAAACATCTTTACTGTCATTTTTTATCAATTTAATGCATCCTTGATGAATAGACGTATTAATTTCTTAAAAAAAATCTTTTGCATGTGTTTATTAAACATTTTGCTAATGTAATGCAGTCAGAAACCAAATAAGACTATTTAGAACATTTAAATACATTTTCCCTACAAAATCCAGATTTCCCCCCAAATCAATGCAGAAAATGCCAAAACGTTCCACCTGAGAGTCGATACAGTCAATACCTCAGCAAAAAGGTATCTGGAAACAACTGTGGAGCATCAACTTTTAAAAAAGGTAAGAAAAACCCTGCACTGACTCAGAGGACAGTCGTCCTGCTCCTATTCGGGCGCGAACTTGCAACCTTCATGTCAGCAGCCTCGATTCTCAAGCATGCGGCTCAACATCTCATTGTGAGACTCTCTGTAAACTTCAGCCCTCGTTCTGATTTATTTCAACATCTCCTCGAGTCCTGTCACATCCGCAGGCCTGCCATTGTTGTGTCTGAAAGGGCCTTTTATTTTGCCTGAGAAATCTCCCGTCCCAGGGCTGGTGATTCTGGAGATCGTCATTAATCTCCGCGACCGGCCCAAAAACCCTGCTTTCTTTTTGCCTCACTTTCCTTTTTTTTGTGAGGGATTCATTTCTTTCTTTTTGATGGGAATTGAATTTGATACTGCATTGTTGGCTATATGGGTTTCTGACAAAGGCCTGCGATCCTTTCTGTGTGAGCACACAATCAGAGAGACCCAATTAAATAATTTGGTACAATACAGGAGAACAAAAGCCTACGAGAGTCTAAAGTGAGGGAGGCCTCTCTCTGCCATTTGCATTCTTACCTTTTTTTCCTTCTCTTGTTAATTAATTTGCTTGGAAACCATCGGGGGGGCGACGGGGAGGTTCAGATACAATAGACCGCCGAGTCGCTCATTTCAAGTGTTGCTGGAGTCGCTTTATATTCCGACGATGTGCTAAATCAACATTTTACAATAGGAATATTCTTTGTAATATCTCTGGAGTCCTGATAATGATTCCAGGGGCAGGTTATGAGGGAATTTAAATGACGCCGCTGTTTATTGCGTGTCGGGAAGCGTCGGTGACTTAGACCTTCAAGGCTGCGAGCTTCTCATTGTGCGTGTCCTGCATTAAAAGGTTTTTATTACACATAACAATTGAGGAACTGAATGAGGGCTTTCTCGTTCGTATTATGCGCAATTCTTCTTGATTATCTACTTGGTTATGATTTCAATACAAATGCTTTGGGATGTCGAGGTATGTCCGATTTCTGATGTGATCTATCATCATTTACTCAGCCCAAAGAAGATGTTCTGAATAATGTTGGCACAAGAAAAGAAGATATTTTTAGGTATGTTGGTAACCAGATGGTTTCGGGTCCCACTGAAGTACTACGGAAATACTATGGAAGTCAATGGGACCCAAAAAGAAGACATTTGGAAGAACGTTGGTAACCAAATAGTTTTGGGTCCAAATGACTTTCATAGTATGGATAAAAAAATAAAACAAATAAATAAATAAAAATTACTATGGAAGTCAATTGGGCATGGGGGAAAAAAGAAAATATATTTTGAAGAATGTTGGTAATTAAATAGATTTGGGTCCCATTGGCTTCTATAGTATGGAAAAAATACAATGGCAGTCAACAGGGCCCGAAAAGAAGATATTTTAAGGATGTTAGTAACCAAATGTTTTCAGGCCCCACTGATTTCCATAATATAGTCAAAAAATATTATGGAAGTCAATGAGACACAAAAAGAGATATTTAGAAGAATGTTCGTAAACAAATGATTTAGTGTCCCATTGATTACCATAGTATGGACAAAAAAATACTATGGAAATCAATAGGACACTAAAATAATATATATATATTTTTTTTCAGATTTAGCAACCAAATGTTTTCAGGTCCCATTGACTGCCATAATATGGGCAAAAAAATACTATGGAAGTCAATGGGACCTGAAACTCTTTGGTCACCAGTGTTCTTCAAAAAATCTTTTGTGTCCCACAGAAGAAATAAATGCACAGATTTGGAAGAATGTGAGGGTGAGCAAATGACAGAATGTTCATTTTTAGGTGGACAATGCCTTTAAGAAAACGTCTCGATTAAATGCAGTGACCTGTACAAATTCTACAAAAGGTGCTCGGGTTTGATTAAAAGCTGCATAATTAGCGGCGCTTGGGACAGGTGTAACGTATGGAGGCGGGGGGCTCCTTACACATATGGTCCTGTCTGTTTAACACTGGTGGGCTTTTCCACGCTCAACCGCGGTAATTGAAAGAAATGAGCCATGCAGCCAAAGCATTAGCGCTACCCCAAGAGATTGCACAGCGGGAATGGATGACACACACATACACACACTCACATGCATGAGCTGGCTGTTTCTCTTCCCACTATAAAGACACACAAGGCATGATATTTTAAGAATCACAGTTTGTCAGGTTTATCTGAATTAATAGATACTATAATAAACTGGACTCAAATAATTGGCTTAAAATAAAAAAAATATATATATGCAAAGGTGTGCAGACTCCATTATCAGAAGTGTCCATCCAAAAGTGATAAGCATTGATTATTTCACAGAAATTATTCAAAAACATTGTGGAATATACTTTTTGTGCATATATAGTTTACCTGATTGAGTAGAGTACCTCAAACAAAGCTCAAAGATTTTATGTCACTAACCAGGAAAACTCCAATGAAAAGTTTCTCTGCCAAAGGCCAGCCAATCAGAATTGACCCTTTGCTAAGCTCCACCTCCTTTGGTTACTGTTGCTAAGCTTTAAAGAATGTCTTCCAAAAGAGAGAAAGGAGATTTCACTGAGCACCGTGATTGCGCTCAAAGTGGTAAAAACTGACTGAATAGTATTCTTACGTAGGCCAGAATAAAGCATGACATCGCAAAGCATTTTAGCATTAACCAAATTGTTATATTACACACTCTGAGTAACTGGAAATAGAATCAAGGCAAAACGAAAAGAGAAAATAATTCATTTACAAGTGATCACATTAGTATATTATAAAAACTGTTGTTGTGGGTCAACAGAAAAATTAGCGCAACAGTTTGCATTGATCATTTTGAGTTATGACAACTAACGAAATTATGTCCAACTGACAAACCATACTTGAGGAGTTGAGGAATGTAATAATTTGTTGCATAAACACAATTTTTAAGTTGATTACTCAAAAAAAAAAAAAGTTGTTCCAACTAATTTCAACATAATTGCATTGTGGAACCAATACATCAATACATGTCATTAAACACTAACATGTCTTTCCCTTTACTAAAAACACATAAAATAACACTTCATTTCAACATTTTTCTCCTCATTCAGTCCTATGCAAAGCATGCTGGGAACTAGAAATCCACTGTCTAATTTGCAAAGTTATCGAGACAATTTCATTCAGTTACTACAGCTTATTTATTTATTTTTTTAAATATCAATAAACGCAGAAATTTCCATTTGAATTACACATAATATTAAGCTTATGTAACAGTCAACATTATTATGTCAACAGAGGTAATTAAAATATTGCTTGCAACTTTAAATGTTTAATTCAATCAATGAATTTAAATTTTTAACTAGCAACCATGCATTTATGTAAGTTGTAATAACAAATCCCCTGAATTTCTTTTTAGAGTTTCAACTATATCTGAACAGAACTGTTCCCAAACACCCAGGATTTCCATAGAGTTGCATTAGAAAATGAATAAACGAAGTAAAATACAGCATGTTTTGTATCTGTATAATCCATTTTGTGATCAGACAGGTATAATGTGCTGCATCAGATGATGAGGCTTGTGCCCTACAGTCAGTCAATCAGTTAATTCCACACCCCTCATTCAGCGCTGGTTTATTTCTCACTCCGTGGCCCCAGGGGCCCCGCCTGTCAGGCTGAATCCCCGCGGGCCTTCCATCCCTCTGATTTAGAGCCGCTAAACACCGCTTCAGCGCTCGATTAAACTGGACACTGATCAAACCTTATTTGCACTCCAATTACACAAACCGCTCCTCTGCACTGACCGGACAGAATCCGAACGTCTCCCCCTTTCCATCATGCGCCGAAACACCGTAACCCCACCTTAAAAATGATTAACTCAGAGTTATTCCCTCAGCGCAGGGTCAGTTTAACAATCCACACTAGTCTTCACAGGACCAGGCAGCCTGGAATAAAGAGACATTTGGTTTCTTTGATGACAGTCAGTGTGCTTGCTCAAGGCTGAACTCTGCCAATGATGGCAAATGAAAAAAGTAAAAGAAGAGTTGGTGAAATTGATGCTAATGCTTTCTGGTGAGTCTATGAGGTGGAATAGCTCAGACGATGGCTTGTATGGCAGTAGCATATGTGTTTAAATGATCAGCTATTCTGTAGAGATTAGTATTGAGTATATGCACTCATTTCATTTGGTTATAATGGGCAATTTTTTTCGTTTTACTTAATATAATCTGAACATTTTATTTTCGGACACCTAGTGGAACATCTTATAAATATTTGCACCAATTTCTAGTCCAATTCCAGCTACACTTGCCTCAATATCCTGAAATGTTTTCGACCAACAAACTACACCGAGTTGAGGAATGTAATCATTCACAGCATAAGCACAATTTTTAAATTGATTACTCAAAAGAATTGTCTCAGCTAATTCCAACATAACTGAAATAAGATGTTCCACACCTAGTAGAACATCTCATAAACATTTGCACCAATTTCTAGTCCAATTCCAACTTCACTTGCCTCAATATGCTCGACCATATTGATTCACTATGAACCAACTTTCTTAACATAGACTCTTTTAAATGTCAAAACAATGTAATCAGAGCATTTTACTTTTGGACACCTAGTGGGACATCTTTTAAAAAGTTGCACCAATTATTAGTCCAATTCCAACTACACTTACCTGAATATTCATGTTGCTTTTATGTTCCTACCTACAAACTCAAATTTAATAATTGCAATGTAGTGTGTATGAATTTAATAATATTTAATAATAATATTGACATATTGGGCAATTTCACATTTCTTTCTCTATTTTTTGATTTTTTTAATCACTAATGCAACAAAATGAAGAGCACTTGGTGTGTAGCCTTCTTGTGGTGCCACAGGGAATGATGGGAAATGTAGTTCTGTCATGCAAACCTAGTGTTTTCTGTCAAGGTTTTGTTGCTATTTTTCATCAACAATATACAAAATGTGTGTACAATAAATTGCACACTCAAAATTCACAAGTAAACCAATGCTAATCATAAGACTAACTAACAGCTGTTGTAGCTATCAATGTTGGGATTGATAGCTACAAGCTACTCATAATTTACAGCTAAACTACTGTCAAACTACAAAAGTAACTAACTACAGTAAATTGCAGTAATTTAAGGGGTCAATGTCTTTTTAAACACGAAACAGATTATATAATTTATTTAAAATTAGAATTTAGAATTTAGAAATTAGAGTATTTATCTAGCAAAAAAAAACAAAACAAAAAAAAAATCAATGAGGATTTCAACTAGGGTATTAAACCTAAACAGATAAATGTACATTTCATTACATACAACACTTAACTTAACATTTTGCTACAACAAAGCAAAATTCCATTTGAATTAAATGATTTGATATGAATCAATTCACTATGAACTAATCCGATTCACTATAAAGCAATTCACTAAAAACCAATTCACTATGAAGCAATCCGATTCATTGTGAACCGATCCAATTCACTATGAACCAATTCACTATGAACCAATCTGATTCACTGTGAACCAATCCAATTTGATATGAAACAATTCACAATAAACCAATCCAAGTCACTATGAACCAATTCACTAAGAAACAATTCACTGTGAACCAATTTACTATGAACTGATTCAATTCATTATAAACCGAACAAATTCACGTGAACCAACTACCGATCCGATCGACAATGAATCCATCCAATTCACCATGAACCATTTTACAATGAACCAATTTACTATGAACCGATCCAATTCACTATGAACTGAACCGATTCATTATGAACCAAACTGAATCAAACTGAATCAAATCACTAAACTGAATCAAACTTCCCAATATTACATGCTCGCTCGGTAAAGCTGTGTGTGAAAACAATTAACACTAACAGCTTGTTAATGGAAAAGCTGCACTATTTTAAAAACAGCAGAGCTACTGAAAACACAGTTACATTAGCAGCATTGATACTTTTAGTTAGTTCATCTCCAGCACTGTTGTAAAACAACAGCAGGTGCAGTTTGCTCAAAGACGGCCTTTGTAATCTGTTCAGCAGTACAATAAGAATCACGAATGACCATCACTGAAAAGACAGAGCAAGTCAAGGGTGTCCAATACAGGACAAAACCTCAGTATAAAGCTTTTTTTTCTTATGCACAACCACCAATAGCACTGCTAAACTCCAGTAACCTTCATGTATACTGGGCTTCAGCACTAAGGTCAGGCACAGAAATGCGAACAGAAAGCTCTTCAGCGTTGGCATTGTCATCGCAGGCGCTTCTCAAAAAGCCCAGCTCTCCTTTCGGCCCAAGCATCAGGGCACCTTAAATATTGACACAATGGAGCACGGTCTGAATGGCTCTTTACTACACGGGCAAGGTCTCCTTTCTTTCACCTGGCTTTCGCATTTTTCCCGTGCCCGATCTGTGCGCTTTACCTTGATCTCGTGGTGAATGCGCGAGCGACGGTTCTGCGCCGCGTCTTGCTCTCGCAATCCCAACCCCCCTTGGTTAGCGCTGATACAAGGCCCATTTCAAATAAGAGGACAAGGAACATATTACAGCAGGGCTGCATTATTCCGCAGAACATGTATAAACAGTCGGAAAGAATGGGAGTGCTATGTTCATAATGGAATCTGAAAAGCTTTTCGCTTTTTTTGTTCTCATTGTCTCTCCATCCTTTTCTAAACAACCTTCCCTTTTTGCCGGCTATCAATGCAAAGTTCTTTGAGAGAAAATGAAGGGCATTCATGTCGACTGAAAGGGGCTTTTAAAGTTGAGTACAGCCCTGACAAAAGGGAAGGTACGGCTTGCAGAGGCCCTGAGAATGACTCAATGTTTATAACCTTGCCATGCACACCCCCAAGGAGGTTTGGGAACCGCAGAAAAGAGCCTAATGAAAAGGATAGTTCCCTCGCCACAAATAATACCGTCCTCTTGCCGCTTCTTCATTATCCAACAACATCCAGCAGTGTTTATATCTGCTGTTTTATCATCTGTTGTCAGCCAGGCTGAGATTCATCACGGTGAAATTGCATTTTCCAGCAAACCTGGATTGTTATTATTGCATTTCAGAATTCCTATGACTGCAGAACATGAATTGAAACATGGTAAAATGTTAATGGAGTTGGTAGTACTACTTTTTGGGGGGTTTTTACATTGGGTTCATTTCGGATTGAATGCTCCGAACAAAATTTAAAGCAAACAGAACATCTCGTGAGTTTTTAAAACTATTGCCAAATACACAGAAACGGATCTTGTTTTTCTCAGTTTTACAAGAGAATGAATGCTTTAAAACTTAATTGGAGTGTCTTTTAAAACTGCATTTAAAACAGAAATAAATAAACCCATCAAAATTCTATTTGACAATAAATAAATGTCAAAAACTGTCAAATAATATTCCAATATTCAATGTATTATTATTATTATTATTATTATTAAGTAATATTATAAGTATTATATTCAATTAATGATTTAATAATTAATAAATAATAATAATAATAATAAATACTGTTTTAATTAATACAATAAACAATAATAAATAATTTGATATAAATATAGTACATTAATTATATAATAACAATATTATATAATTAATTAATAATAATAATAATAATAAATGTCATTAATATATTCAATTAAATAACAACAAGAACAACAACAAAACAATAGTAATATGAATATTTTATTAAATCATATAATAACAATAATAATTATAATAAATATTATAATACATTACCAGTAATAAATAACATTACATATTATATTCAATTAATAATAATAATAATAATAATAACATTAAATATTATATTCAATTAATAAATAATAATAATAATAATAATAAAAACAACAATAATATATTTTTATTAAATTATATAACAACAATAATTCTAATAGTAAATGTAATACATTAATAATAATAAATAACATTATACAAATATTATATTCAATTAATTATTCAATAACCAAACAATTCCTGTTAAAACTATAGTGTAAATGATTTTTAAAAATTGGACTGAGACCTGCTGGACCTAAATAAGACCCAAATCCACTTTTAAATCCAAAGAACTGTGTGAATGCAAAGAGAAGTGGATTCTTTTACTCAGATTCTTTTACTCATTTTGGGTCTGAGTTTGGTTATTTAATAAGTGTGAAAACACCCTTTTAGGCAGCTGAAAGCAAAATCAAACTAATGGAAACATTTAATAAACAAACACACAAAGAATTTGAGATATAAAGAGATTATATATGCAGATTCCATGTCAGCCTATTGAATGAACACATCTTATAATTCTCTGACAAACTCCATTGGAATTTGTAATATTCCTTGCATTTCCAAAACAGCTCTCGAAAGCATATCATATATGTATTGATTCAACATCTACCACTCAAAGGTGAATGTAAATTTCTGGCAAATAAAGCATGCTCCCCTGTCCTCCTTGTATTGTTTAGCTGACCGGTCGTCAAACTATTCTCAGCCCTGACCGGGCGACAGACTCGCCTGCATTGATATACGGGCCTCTCTGAATGGCAGGCTCAAGCAGAAAGGAGATAATCCCACATAATGTGGACACAGTTTTCATTTCTTGTCACCCAATTAAACTGCAATTATCCCAAGTGGAAGAGCACAGAATGGCGGAAAAAACAGGAGAAGAATGAGAGATCGCAGCACTGCAGGACTCTTTCACTGAGACACATGAGCCCAGATTTTGGCCGAGCCAGATGAAAGGAGAGCGCTTCTCGCACTTGGCAGCGCACAGCAAGATGTGGACCAGCTGCAACAGGGGGTTTACAACTGAATGCCCGCTCGACTTTTTTCCACTCTTTTTGTCCGTGCCATAGAGCAGAGGATAGAGGGAGTGGGAAAAAGACACACAAGCGTATACAGGTTGTTTCAAAGCGACGTGGCGTTTGCATGGGAGGCCTATTGTGTTTTCCGTTTGGAAGAGGACGTGGTGTTTTAAAACCCTAATAGTCCCTGTGGATTTGTAGTTTTCTCATGCAAATGTTCAGCGCACAATGCTGGAGCAGTGGCAAAAAAAGTGTTTGAAATCACTGTCCTTCCCACATCACAACAACCTAAATACATACATGACAACTTGCCACTCAAAATATAGAGTTTCCCAATGACATGTCACTGGAAGCCAGTTGCATAAAGTCTGGTTATCCTGCCCCAAACAAAATGGCTTTTAAAGATGTGATGGCACTAACCTGTCAAACTTGGCCAGATCCAGTGATTTTTACAGAGCTTTCCCGTTCTGTGTGCAATATGCATCAAAAGGTCCATCTGTGGCCGAGAAGAAAGTGATAAGATAGTTTTCTCATTCACAAAGGTATAGTCAAGTTACTTTGATTTCTATAGCTCTTTACACAAATTGTTTCAAAGCAGCTTCACACCAATAAACAGGAATATAACAGTGTTTATGCTGTGGAATTCATCAATTATGAAATGAATTCCATTTCAGCTGTAAAGCAGCTCTATAGAAGACATTCAGTTTAATTTGAGCTCAGTCAAGACATACAATGTTGGTTCAATTACATAAATACAACCTCATTAATGTGCTAATAAGAAGATAAATCATGCATAGTTTTAATGTACATACAGTAACAGCTTAAACAACTACAAAAGCACTTTGTTTAGCATAGGGTTTTCTTATTTTAAATAAGCAATGTTACTTTTTTATTTACATTACATGAATCACAATTTGCCAAGTTAAAGGAATAGTTTGTACAAAAATGAAAATTCGCTGAAAATTTACTCCCCCTCAGGTCATCCAAGATGTAGATGAGTTTGTTTCTTCATCAGATTTGGAGAAATGTAGCATTGCATCACTTGCTCACCAATGGATGCTCTGCAGTGAATGGGTGCCGTCAGAATGAGAGTCCAAACAGCTGATAAAAACACCACAATACTCCACACCAATCCAGTCCATCAATTAACATCTTGAGATGCCAAAAGAAACAAATCCATCATTAAGATGTTTTTAACTTTAAACCATTGCTTCCGGCTAAAATACGAGTCTATAATCCATAATAACACTTCCTTCAGTGAAAAAGTCCATCTCCTGTTGTCTCTCACATCATTTGTTTTGGACTGTTTTGGCTTGTAAACGGTGCTTGATCTGGGCAGATTTCTCTTCTAATTTAGACCAGATGACTTTTTCACTGGAGGAAGCGTTATTATGGATTATGGACTTGTAACGGAACGTTTTGAAGTTAAAAATGTCTTAATGATGGGATTTGTTTCTTACAAACACACAGCTTTTGGCTTCTCCAGATGTTAACTGATGGACTGGAGTGGTGTGGATTACTTGTGGATTATTGTGATGTTTTTATCAGCTGTTTGGACTCTCATTCTGACGGCACCCATTCACTGCAGAGCATCCATTGCTGAGCAAGTGATGTAATGCTACATTTCTCCAAATACAATGAAGAAACAAACTCATCTACATCTAGGATGACTTGAGGGTGAGCACATTCTCATTTTTAGGTGAACTAAATGCATGAACTTAAAAGCAACAAAACTCTTGCCTTTAAGCATGTCGGATTCAAACTGAAAACAGCTTCACCATGAGCTATATGGTACCAAACACCATCTGCAGCATCACAGTGACTTACTGAAAAGAGGGAGAGCCGTTTCTTTTGCTCTCAATGACACGATCGTTATGCTGCTCACTTCATCTCTTCAGATAAGATTGATAGTGTCGTTTCTCTGTGAGCATCAGTGCCATGGGAACCAAAGTCTGGAATTCTGATGCAGTTCCTAAATCAGATTTAGGCTTGATTATACTGCTTTAGCTGCGCTCCATCTGTTAAAACATGACGCCTGTTACAATTCGTGTTCCAATTTCTGTTTACTCCAGTGAATATTCATCAGGATCAGTTTATTTTTTAAAGTCAAGCTGTATGGATTAACTACTCTATAAGCCAAACTGTATAGACACCAGAGCTGCGCAAAATGTCCTCTAGGCCTATAAACCTTCTATAAGACTTTTAATTGTTTTAAAACTTTCAAAGAAGGCTTTGTCAAGCCATCATTACATTTTTTTCTCATTAAAATTCACTACCTAACCTTATGGTGAAATATGCAATGCAATTATGCATCCTGTTAACTACCAAACTCTAAAAAAATGCTGGGTTGTTCCAACCCATGTCATTTTTAGAGTGCATATTGAATAATTTAGCCTATTCAATTCCAACTACTCATTTGTTTACTGATGTGACTGTAAGCCATTGCAACTAATTTTCATTTTACACAGCCACAACAATTTTATAAATATCTTAATTTGTGTTCTGAAGATGAGCAAAGGTCTTACAGGTTTGGAACGACATGAGGGAGAGTAATTAATGACAGAATTTTCATTTTTGGGTGAACTATCCCTTTAGGAATTATGTAGATATTTTTGAGCACCTAACACAACCCCTAAACCTAAACCTAACCACTTCTCAACAATATAAACAAGACAAATAGATAAATAGATAAATAGAAGTATTGTCAAAATAATAAAAAAAGTGTAGTATTTTATAGTGCTGTTTTGTATTCAGTTATTTTGACTGTACTTTTATCGGTCTGTTGCATGTTTTACATGGTTGAGAATCGGTTAGATATATTGTATGCTCAAAATATCAGTAAAAAGTTAGAGATAAAATATAATTGATCTTACATATACAGGAACATCTGATTAAATGTGCAACCAATAAACAATACATTCTTTACATCTACATCTAAATTAGTGTTGTCAACTGACTGGTACCAAAGTCAGTACTTTCGACAACACTAAACACAAGCGTGAACACATTTTATTAAGCAAAATCAGAAACTAGCTATGAATCGCATTAGTCTTTGACTTTAATGCAACTATATGTAAGTTTTTACCTTGAAAAAGCCTATCAGTTTCAAAATAATTCTGATGGTACAATGACTTCTAATATAGCGAATGGCTTCTGTTTCTTTCTCACATGGGCAAGTTTGGTGAGCGGGTACGAAATTCCGCGAAAAAGGCAGATCGCTTTACGGCAGCAAAAAATGAACTGGACGGTGCTGTATTTACGACAGAGAATTCCACTCACTTTACTGAAGGTGGGCTCTAAAGTCGCAAAAATACGGAAAACTACATTCAGTTGCTTTAAAGATTTGTTGCTGTTGAAAGCAATGAGTTATTGAGAGCAATGAGACGCAAATGGGCCCGTTTGGCCTTTACATCCGAAACCTAAAAGTCTGGACTACAACTATTAACTACTGTCTTTACAGAAAACTATGGACCATCTCCACTGTTATTGTTCAGGCAAAAGATACGGTTCACGCTGTGACAATATGCCCCAGAAAGTTGTCACAATGACAAATCATTAAACAACCTTCTCAGCAAACTTTAAACAGTAAAACAATTAATGAAATGTAGAATGTAATGCAGAATAGTATGCATTTTCATTCATTTGCATTTCAAAATTAAGTATTTTAATAAAATATAGACACAAAAGCAACACTTTCATTTTCGTTCAGTATCTTCATTTGATTGATGTCACTTGATGTTTTTGCTGAAACAACTCTTCTTTTTTTACTTCCATCAGCAACGTCTTTCGTTGTTTCTCTCTCACTTCGGGATTATCGCCATTTATGGTTGAAGCATAAAACTGCATTTATTTTACATCAGTTGTGTGGCACAATGTTGATTATCTCAGAAAATAATAAAAAATAATCTTTTTTTTTTTTTTTTTTAAAAGCAAACATCATGCAAATGACCAAAGATGACCATTGCTAAAACTGATATATTTTTTGAAAACATATTTTGAAAAATATAATTGTGTAGCCTACTTTTAAAAGCATTAAAAATATATTTTACCCTCCATATATTTCAATCCAAGAAAATACTCACCTACAGTATGTCACATTTGAAAAAACAATGTAATCTGTTGTCTATAACACATTTGAATAAAAATCAGCAAGGAGCCTACTTTATAATATGTGACCCTGGAGCACAAAACCATATTTGTAGCAATAGCCAAAAATACATCGTATGGGTCAAAATTATCGATTTTTCTTTTATGCCAAAAATCACTAGGACATTAAGTAAAGATCATGTTCCATGAAGATATTTTGTAAATTTCCTACTGTAAATATATCAAAACTTCATTTTTGATTAGTAATATGCATTGCTAAGACCTTCATTTGTACAACTTTAAAGATGATTTTCTCAATATTTTGATTTTTTTTGCACCCTCAGATTCCAGATTTTCAAATAGTTGTATCTCGGCCAAATATTGCCCTTTCCTAACAAACCATACATCAATGGGAAGCTTATTTATTCTGCTTTCAGGTCATGTATTTCGAAAAACTGACCCTTATGACTGGTTTTGTGGTCCATGGTCACATATATTACTTCACTGAGCTGTTTACAACATATCTTTATTTAGCATAAATTAAAATATATTTTGGCCAGACAAAAGATATTTTTTCTGCATATGGGTTTGTTTACTTCTGTAAAATAATTCAGTCTAATCAAAAATGTGTATTTTAATGCTGACATTGCAGGCCAAACTGGCTTCGATTGGAATCAGCTGTGAGTCAACTCTCCATAGTGAGCCTACATAGACGGCACACACTGAGGCAGAGCACTAGGTTTTGGGAAAGAGGCGAATAACACCAAAGAACTCTCCACTTTCTACAGTCAGAAGACTGACACCATATAAAACATGCTGAATGCAAAGAAGACTGAATGGCTTTCTGTTTTGTGTCAGACATCACATCTGCTTCTGCAGAAAAAGGAGAAGTGTATGGAGAAAGCCGGGCATTGTGATGAGATAATAGGATGGCTGAAAAACATTGTGAAGTTTAAGCTGATTCCAGCTCAAAATGCTATCATTACGTCCCACTCTCTCTCTCTTTCTCTGTATCTCCCTGATATAAAACGGAGAGGCGCGCGGTGATGCTGCTGATAGAGGAGCAGCTATCAGGTGGCAGTCTGGGTAATTACAACTCTCTGTTTGGACCGGGCTGTGATGCAGCCACGATAAGCTGGAAGAATGGAGAAAAAGCAAGCGGGCGATAATGCACCGGCTAAATGCTTCAAAATAGTGTATCATCACAAAGTCATCACAATGCCTGTGGGGGGAAAAGACTCTGATTTCTAAACCGCAGGGGTACGAAAGTGGAAACGCTGAATACTTCTCCCTGCCCCCTCCAGTTTCTTCTTCAGTTAAACATGTAGCTCTTGGGAGACGCCGGCGAAATTTGATTTGACAAACGGCTCAGAAGGTCGCATGGTAAACGGCGTGAGATAGTCGACGCGAGCGGCATGGTTTCTAAGCCAGCCTCAAGGAAGGCAGATACTGTCAGACGGATCACATAACTCTTTGACTGAGACATGCCTTATCGCTCCTCCTGTTTTCTCACTGTACATCACTGCCTTTTACTCTAATGTTTCAGAGCGCAAGTCGGTTTAGTCACCGATTAGTCTGAGAGGACCCAGAATTTTTCACGAGGACACCTAGTGATCATGTCATGTTTCCCCAGATTAATGACATTTGGATAGAAAATGTTAATATTATTTTTATTATTTTTTTTTATTATTTTTTTTTTTACATTTTTTTTTTATTTTATTTTTTATTATTATTTTTTTATTTATTTTTTAATTCTGTGCTGGATATTTGGATCCAAACCTAACAAAAAATCACAACACATGCACGACTTTATCAAAAGCAGCAGTGACAGAAACTCGCAGATCTAGTTTCAGTCCAAATGCCTGTGAGCTATTTGTAGCATTTTATTTATCTTTTAAACATGTCATTTTGTCTATAAATGTGTGGGCTGGAAATAGTGCCAACTTATGCATAATTTTTAAAACCCATGACTGTAATGATTCAGTCGAATTAAATTCTGTATTTTTCAGTTTCTTTCACTATTGTTCTTTAGTTCATAATTGAGCATCTGCGTTAGTAAATATCAACTTTCAAGTAGAAATCAAACACAATTAGTTATACTTTAAGGACTGCTGCTGATATATTATGCCATAAGGTTTAATCTTTAGCTGACTTTATACATAATCTTCTCTTTAAAACTTCATCTGAGTGAGAAATCTGTAGGAAAATGGAAAACAATACTGGTTATTTTCTGCCAGTTTCTTTTCAAATTCAACACATGCAATGCATAAATCAAAATACAAGTACAGCAACATTTTTTTTTTTATATTAACACAGTAAATTTTGCCCTATTTTATGGACCCAATCACCTAAAAAAAGCAAGAAGCCCAAAAAAAGACAATAATAATTAAAAACTTGTTTGTTTTCTACCATGCAGTGGATCTGTTGGCTCATTTAGGCCATGCAGTTAAACATCTCAAACTAGAGGAAGGGAGTATATGATAGAGCATATGATAAGAGTCACTTATATTCTCCAGCCTCCCTGTAATGACGACTCTTTCATCAGTGAGAAAGCGTCTCCACACCCCAGTTTTAGTTTGA
>JAFVLL020034993.1:0-16097 GCA_021397915.2 Tor tambroides | reverse complement strand
GACTCATCCGCACTTACTGCCTCACACGTTTGATGATGATGTCAACTGACTTTGGCCAATGACATGAACAAACATGGTGGCATTGTGTTATGACACGGAGGGTTTATATTGACGAGAATGCCATTTCTTATTATTATACCTCAAAAATTCCAGTTTCTCTCTGCCAAAGCACAAACGGCTATGCAGAATCACAAGGGGTTTTGAGCGTGAATGCAATTAGAGGAGAGATGGGGCTGCGGAGCTCTGCTGCTCTGTTGTGTCTGTCTGTCAGCGTGGCTGTATTACGTAGGCGATGTTCCGCTTCAAATCTGTCATCTGGTGTCCGCTGATCACACGGCTGAAAGGAGATTAAACCTCCCTCTGTGAAAATCTAAATACACACCAACGAGGAATATTTCACAAATGCTTCTCATAAAGAGAGGGGAAAAAAAGAAAAACAAAATTGGAAAGCATCCCATCTCGCATCTTATCTTTCTGTTATGTAACAGGAGTTTTCTGAGTCATAGCTGCAGTGTTATTGCCAGATACAAAAATTTCCAAGTAATAATACCACTATTCTATAGTAGGGCATATTTCTGTATAGCAATTATTATAATATGTTTATTTATTTAGTAATAATTCCTACAGATGTCTTTTTTAAACCTGATCTCAAACTGATGTGTCAGTCTCATAAGCACTTTGATTTCCAGTGCAAATCAAGCATGAATTTGGAAAACAAGCTCATTGTAGGTGTAGCTCAGCTATCAGAAAGGCACTTGAATATAATGGCATTGAGTGCTAGTGCACATGTTCAAATGGAGTGTATATAGCCTTGAGTTTTGAGTGTGTGTTAATGAAGTCTGCTTGCTCATTTATTATCCTTTGAAGCGATACGCTGTCTGGATATGTGACCATCAAATGGCCTTTAAAGAGCTGAACAAAAAGAAATTAAATGGGAAGTATAAACTCAAACAGACAGTGAAATAAATGAAAAAAAAAGCTGAACATTCAATTTAATTACATATTTTTTAGCTTTTGCTCACAAAGTATGTATTTATTTGATCAAAAACACAGCAAAACCAATAATATTAGATTAAAATAACTGTTCTATTTTAATATATTTTAAAAGGTTATTTATTCCTGTGAATTTTCAGCAGTCATTACTCTTCAGCATTACCTGATCCTTCAGAAATCATTCTAATATGCTGAATTGCTGCTTAAGAAAATTTCTAATTATCAGTTGTTGTTTTTTTGTTTTTTTGTGGAAACCATGATGCTTTTTTCAGGTTTCTTTGATGAACAGAAAGTTTGAAAGCATGACATTTATTTAGAATCGAAATCTTTAGTAACATTATAAATATCTTTACTGTCACCTTTGATCAATTTAATAAATCCTTTCTGAATAATAAAAAAAAAATCGTACTGACCACAAGCTATTTAACAGTAGTATATATACACTTTATTGCTTTATTGAATTGCATCATGTACCTGAAATAGCTGTATCATAATTCAGTATATATACTTAGTGCATTTTTGTGCATATTGGTTTATCATTGTATCAACATATGATGTGTAATATGCTGAAATTGTTGAGATTTTTAAAAATTGCAGAAAGTGGGTGCTTTGGTCAAACTTGGACGATGTTTGTTCATGATATTGTGCAGCTGAGGATGCTAGTGACATTAGTGACCTGACATGTGAGCTGGTTTGGAAACTCATACAAGTCTGGTAACTGAACACTAGTCATGAGAGACTAAACTGAATGTTCCATGGACTCTTCACCAAAAGATTCAATGTGCCCATTTTTATAAAGGCATTTCAAATAAAGAGGTCAGATAATGTGAAATAATATTTTTAAGTAATTCTTAATTTTTTGACAAATTTTCAATGTGCTTTAAAAATACACTTTATCTTTTAGTCCAAAAACACAAAAAGTAAAGTTAAGGAAAATCTAAACTAGATACACCACACGGTCTTTTCTGAGATTGTATATGTTCAATAATAATTGTTCCCCTCTCTGTCTTTCTCTGTTCCAGGGTTAGAGGGTATGGAGTGCTCTCTTCCAGGGGACGGGCGGCAGGTGTCCCTCAGTGTGCTTTCTGAGGACAGTTTCCGGGAGTGTCGGGGATTGCTGACTCTCACTGATTATCTCATAGTAATTTTTTCTGGAATTTGTATTTCGGTGGCAGCCATTATTGCCAGTTTCTTTCTGGCCTCCACTATCCACTGTTTCCAGCGGCTCAAATCCAAAAGGACAGATGAAGAGGAGGCAGAGGACTGAGGGGACTTATTGGACTGAATGGAGATTACGAATTACCCATAATGCACCACACAGTGGAGGCCAAGGGATTGGATAAAGAGGTGAAAAACCTTATTTCCATGACAAAAGAACCCTGAATTAGGCGTGTGACTAGGGTGAGGCTGCTAGAGCCATCTCACATCTCACAACCTTCATCCGTGATGCTTGAATGGAGCATCATGTTTTTTATACTTGAACACCAATGATCGAATTGAGCCTTAAGACTAAAACTGTTCCTGAAGATGCAGTGTCTCATGCCCCGTATTCAAAAGTAAATAGCATTATATTTTGACATTAAATAGCAACAATGGTCTTTTTATGGAAATGTGCGAGTTAATTAGTATTTTCTACATTTACAGTTATTTTTGGTATTGTGTACATGAATCTTGCTCAGTTTTAGTAAGGTTTAGCTACTTGCACTTTAAAGTACAGATGACATATTGCACACAATCCCAGTGAGCCATACTGTAAGCCATTTTTCATACAGTAAATCATAATGGCACTTATCACCAAAGAATTAACATAAAATGAGCATACAACCCGAATTCCGGAAATGTTGGGACAGTTTTTAAATTTGAATAAAATGAAAACTAAAAGACTTTCAAATCTCATGAGCCAATATTTTATTCACAATAGAACATAGATAACATTACAAATGTTTAAACTGAGAAATTTTACAATTTTATGCACAAAATGAGCTCATTTCAAATTTGATGCCTGCTACAGGTCTCAAAATAGTTGGGACGGTGGCATGTTTACCATGGTGTAGCATCTCCTCTTCTTTTCAAAACAGTTTGAAGACGTCTGGGCATATGAGTTTCTGGCGTTTTGGTGTTGGAATTTGGTCCCATTCTTGCCTGATATAGGTTTCCAGCTGCTGAAGAGTTTGTGGTCGTCTTTGACGTGTTTTTTGTTTAATGATGCACCAAATGTTCTCTATAGGTGAAAGATCTGGACTGCAGGCAGGCCAATTCAGCACCCGGACTCTTCTACTACGAAGCCATGCTGTTGTAATAGCTATAGTATGTGGTTTTGCATTGTCCTGCTGAAATACATGTCATCTGGAGGGGAGCATATGTTGCTCTAAAACCTTTATATACCTTTCAGCATTCATATTGGCTTCCAAAACATGCAAGATGCCCATACCGTATGCACTTATGCACCCCCATACCATCAGAGATGCTGGCTTTTGAACTGAATGCTGATAACACGCTGGAAGTTCTCCCTCCTCTTTAGCCCAGAGGACACGGCGTCCATGATTTCAAATTTGGACTCGTCTGACCATAGAACACTTTTCCACTTTGAAACAGTCCATTTTAAATGAGCCTTGGCCCACAGGACACGACGGCGCTTCTGGACCATGTTCACATATGGCTTCCTTTTTGCATGATAGAGCTTTAGTTGGCATCTGCAGATGGCATGGCGGATTGTGTTTACTGACAGTGGTTTCTGGAAGTATTCCTGGGCCCATTTAGTAGTGTCAATGACAGAATCATGCCGATTAGTAATGCAGTGTGAGGGCCCGAAGACCACGGGCATCCAACAAAGGTCTTCGGCCTTGTCTCTTACGTACAGAGATTTCTCCAGTTTCTCTGAATCTTTTGATGATGTTATGCACTGTAGATGATGAGATTTGCAAAGCCTTTGCAATTTGACGTTGAGGAACATTGTTTTTAAAGTATTCCACAATCTTTTTACGTACCCTTTCACAGATTGGAGAGCCTCTGCCTATCTTTACTTCTGAGAGACTCTGTCTCTCTAAGACATCCCTTTTATAGGTAATCATGTTACAGACCTGATGTCAATTAACTCAATTAGTTGCTAGATGTTATCCCAGCTGAATCTTTTTAAAATTTCTTGCTTTTTCAGCCCTTTGTTGCCCCTGTGCCTACTTTTTTGAGACCTGTAGCAGGCATCAAATTTGAAATGAGCTCATTTAGTGGATAAGTGTAAAATTTCTCCGTTTAAACATTTGTTATGTTCTCTATGTTCTGTTGTGAATAAAATATTGGCTCATGTGATTTTAAAGTCTTTTAGTTTTCATTTTATTCGAATTTAAAAAACGTCCCAACACTTTCGGAATTCGGGTTGTACATTGTGACATACTGTACATGTTTTTCATATAAAAGTTTCAAAACACCAGTCAATTTGGTTTTATTATAAATATCATAAGACATGTTTGGTTATCCACGACTTCATAAATGTCATGCATACTCTTAATACGCTTGCTGTAGTTACAGATTGGTCGCAATTATATACTGTATATCAAGTACTCAATCAAGGTATTTTAAAGGCTAAATTAAAAGGGAAATTTTTGTCCTTCATTTTATGTCGATTTTGTCTCGTAACATTCACTTTACTTTGTTATGACTAAATAAACATTGACGCCAAAGTGTTTAAAAAGATCAATTATTATGCCTTAATCTTTTTTTTTTCCACACACATTGTACCTGATCCCAAGTGGGTAGCACTCTTTAAATACATTTTTATATTATATTATATTATATTATATTATATTATATTATATTACATTATATTATATTCAGTGTTGAGGAGTAACTAGTTACATGTAATGGAGTTACGTAATTTAATTACAAAATAAATGTATCTGTTACAGTTACTTATGAAAAATACTAACGATTACAAAGGGGGTTACATCTAAATATTTACACACACACACACGTTTGTTTTTGTGGTTTACGGGGACTCTCCATAGGCGTAATGGTTTTTATACCGTACAAACTGTATGGGCTATTGCCCTACACCAACACTACACCTAAAACTACCCCTTACAGGAAACTTTGTGCATTTTTAGATTTTCAACACCATTTAGTATGTTTTTTAAGCCTTTTGAATTACGGGGACATAGGCAGTGTCCTCATAAACCACCTTCAAATTGTAATACCTCTGTCATACCCAAGTCATTAAACAAATCTTGTCCCCATAAACCACAAAAACCAGTACACACACACACACACACACACACACACACACACACACACACACACAAATTTAATTGATATTTTCCCAAATTGCATCGACTGCTCTAAAATATGAGACACCAATGTTTCAGGAGTTTTCATGCTTATTCGATAACTGTTTTATTTCCTATTTAGGTTTATGTATATGCTTTATTTTTTCTTAAAGATTTAACTGTTTGTTAATCTGTATGTCCCAAGGCATTGTTAGATGCCAGTGTTTCCTGTCATAGCTATGCAATGATTTGATTTCAAAAACAGTATCATAGCTATTAAACTATATATTGTTATGATTTAAAATTAGTATTTAACCTCCGAATTATCTCAAAATACACAGAGGTGCTAAAGTCTGATTTTGTGGTTCCTGTGCCATAAAATTAAATTTTTATAATCTTAATTCAAGTGAAGAAGGATTTTGAAAGTCTGACAGTAATCAGTGTTGAGTCCTACTGGTTAAACCTGCCTGCTTTAAATGTTTGAAAATGATTACCAGTAGAAAACATTCATTAGAAATTTAGAAAATTAATTAAAAAATAATGAAATGGAATGTTACATTACTTTAATAAAGTAATCGAAAGAGTTACGCTACTTATTACATTTAAAATAGGCTAATAACTTGTAATCTGTAACCTACTGTGTTTCCAAACTAACCTTTCCAACACTGAATATACTATATTAATTAACTACACTTTTTAGTGTTCAAGTAATTATTAAATTTGTCTCTGACCAAGAAAACTGGTCACAGTCTAGGCCATATTGTAACTAGATGAAGCTGTCCTGCTTTCTGCCACCATCTCGTGAAAATAACAGTACGTTCCTGCAGGTGCAGCCAGTGACATGCTGTATCATTCCTTCTTTTCCTTTGACCCGGAAAGCCCTGCAAGCTCTCAAAGTGCAAAACAAACAATAGAGCAAATGTAGTGCCTTTATATAATCTCATTTTGCTTCTGCTGCACATAGAATTTAGTTTTTTAGGTTGATGCTGGAGGAGGTTTTTGTCTCGATGAAAGCTTTTAAAATTGAGCTTAATATATATGCTGTGGTTGGGAGATATCCATGACTTAGCAACAGTGACATCTGAGTTTTACTCAGGGTAATGAATTTAACAGACGACAGATGAAAGCAAGCGACAGAGAGGTATAGATTCCACAAACATCCCCTCAGATGGAGATGAGAGAGGATGGAAAGCACACAATGCTTTTTTGTGCTCATTTTGCCTGCTCATTTTCTAGGCGAAAAGTTGAATGAGACAGAGGAAAGAATTTGGCAAAATGAGGCTACGATTCTTCAACATTCAGATCTTCTTGTTGCTATGGTTACGTGTCTGTGGGCCAGTTGTGTTGAATTCAGACACCGCTACTGAGGATGGCTTTGGAATATTTGACTAATCAAGTCTCCTCCTGTCCCTTGCCATTTCTCACTGACTTTTAACCAACTTTCCTCTCCTTAAAACTGACTTGATTTATAGCATGTTTAGCTGTTGTGAAACTAACATTCCTGCCTCTTTCCTTACCATTTACTCCTTTCCTTAGTATGATTTAGATGGCCATTAGCTACAAAATAAATAAGAATATTAAATATGAAGATTTTTATTAAAAGATTGTAACATTGTGAAACACTAAAGCTTACATAAATAATTTCCTATCAATTTGATTTTAAAGGTGATTAAATGGTGGGGGTCAAAGGTCAATTGAAGAGGAAGCTATATGTCTGGTATGAAGGTATGTGTCAAGGCCTGTTTACTTGGACAGGGGCCAAGATTGTTTTACATTCAGGGCAAATGAAACCGATCCTTCAACTGCCCACTCATTATCCAGTGCTGGACTAAGACCTGAGAACGAAACCAAGATCCCTGAAAACAAGGGCAGCATGACCCTGCATCCTGATCCTGTTTCTGACACCGTTGCTGGTTAGTTTACAGAGGTGAGTGTGATTACAGTATGAAAAGCCTGTCAATAGTGGTTAAAAAGGAAGACACATTGTGTTCATTTTAGAGGTTTCAATTTCAAAAAGCATTGCTAAGTATAAAATATATATTTGCTGCATTATAATGATTTGGAGCAGTGGTTTTTTTGATCAGAGAAATATGCAGATAATAGAATACAATTAGCGAAATAAGCATGCATTTAAATGCACACTTGTTTAATGCATATGAAACTCTGTGACTAATTTATGTATTTTGGTACATGTGACTTGGTAGAACAGATAAATTAACCAGCCAACGAGGACAGGTTTTGTCCCAAATCCTCACTGTCGCCTCTATGCAGGTCATGGCAATATTATACCATTTCAGTGGTTGATTTTAAGGATAATTATATATGATTCCCATAAAACAGATATATTTCCAGATATAAAAAAAATTAAATTAATATAAATTAATATATATCAAAATATACAAAAAAAATAGATTAGAACATTTATTTACATAAATATAGTTTATACTTTTTTTTTTTTTTTTACATATTTCATTAATATATAAATACATTTGGGATTTATTTATTTTTATTTTTGTTTGCATTTCCCATAGAAATTATAGAAATATATTTTCTTGCCTCTTGATGTACATTATATTTTTAGCAAAAGAAAGTTTAAACAATCTAAAAATATATATTTCTTAAACTGTAGTTTACAACATATATTTAGTGTATATTTTAAATCTATTTGTATTGAAATGTATTTTTTGACATATGGGTTTTGTAAAAGCTACCATTTGATGTCCAATGTAAAATCCTGATTTTGATGCAAAACTAGCTGGGAACCACTGGTTTGGAATCTAGTAAAGTTAAGTTACAGATATTCAGGTTAAGTTATACAGCTGTATGTATATTCTTACCTTCAAAAGAGATATTTATGCTTAAAGACATACAGTATGTGATATCAAGAATCTCTATAATGCATGATCGTGTTAAGCAAAATACAGAGTGACAGAATATGTAACCTCAATTGTGAACTCCGGGAGGGAGGGGAGAAAAAAAGAGATATAGACTGAAAGAAAAGTACAAGCACTGCCCCCACTCCAGTGTCCAGATGTGGAGTTTTAAAGGGCTATGAGCTGAACAGATGGCCTTCTATGCTATTATAGGCAGGCTGGGATTATGTGGTCGCACACGACCAGCCAGGGGGGTGCAGAGCTCCACATGTGCTGGGATTATTGTTATTGTATGTGCTCAGCAGCAGAAGAGTGGTGTATTTCATCTCAAGATATATATGGCAAAAGGTTCTCATGTCTACTTGCCCCTGAAATGGCACAACAAACCCTACGGCCTCTGGAATTCCTGCCACGGCTGGGGGATTACGTTGGATATAGGGTCTGCATGGATTACACCGCTTAGTGCATTTTGTCAGATCTAATGAATTCATGGGATCGCTGTAGTAAAGTTTAGTAATTAGAGATGCATAATCACGCTGCTGCTTGACAGAGATAAATGAGACAGATGTAATGATTATTAAATATAATAACCCTGCACAGTGCAATTAATAATACATTTGTATAAATTATTGCATGCGAGTGTTATAAACTATAGGCAGTATGACTGAGAGGTAAATAATAATAATAATTTGAGTTCAATAAAAAATTCCTTTAAACCAACTCGAGTAACCTGTAAATGTAAATATAAATTCAAAGTTGTTCATTGAAGCTTACTTCACATCATCATTTTACATCATATAAAAATGTATTATTATTGTTGTACTGTATCTATCACATAGGCTAAGCCTGACATGCATTATTTTATCTATCTATCTATCTATCTATGTGTGTTCTATTAAATCATGAATCATATTATAAATGTATTTTATTAATATTAAATATATAATAAATACATAATTTTTAAAACATATTTGCTACTGTTTTTTAATGGCTTTCATTGTGATATGGACCAATTTTTAAAGCAGTTTTATGGAATTTTTGAAGAAATTTTGAAGTCTCAAGTTAAACTGTATTTTTGTCTGAATATATATTTATCTAGTAAACGAACATAATACGACATAGTAAATCGGTTATATTTAAATAGTAGTATTTAAATAGTAGACAGTATTCTTACCTCGAAATGTTAACATTTGGCCAACTTGTTGAAGTTGAATAGCACTGCCACCACTTTACTCGCTACTCTTCCGCCCCCATCTGTAGGAAACAGGAACTGCACCCATAGAAAACGATATGACTGCGCACAATAATAGGTCGATCTGATATCGTCTCGCGATTTGTTACTGTATCTAATTTCTCAAGATTCCATATTTGCGCCATCACTGAAAATAGCCCAACAGTAATTAAAGTGTTATCAAACCGACCTCCAAACGCTAGATGTCACATGACGACCATTTACCCCAATGACGTAGGTAGAAATCGCTTTGTTTTGGCACGTGACCGGAAGCGTCGCAGGTTCCAGGAAGCGTTTCATGAATTCAGTTTGACATGTTGGAAGTTGAGAGATGAACGCAGAGGACCCACGACAAACTGTGTCTACAGGTCAGGGCGCATTTCACAAGAGACTCAGACCAATGCAGAACTAGACTACGGACTGTGACCGGTCACTCTGTCCAGTTGTTTGTCATGTTTTAAAGTTGGCAGGCAGTTGTCGCGCAATGCTAAAGGACGAGCGCACATGCTAGCGCTGCCCCGGTGTCACTGCCTTTGAGTCACAGAGAGCCGTGCTGCTTTGTTCGTCACAAACAGTAGTTTGTTTTCGTTTGTGGTTGTCAGCTGCGGTGTGTTATGTAAGGGTCTTTAAAAAGAAAGGAGGTATTTTACTTTCTTTTTAGCCAGCAAGGACAGCTTCTCTTCAGAGCTTGGACAGTGGAGATTTTAACTTTATTTGGACTGAAATGATCATAGACTGCGGTTGACCGAGGAGCAGACGGTCTCATAACAATGGTAAGTTTTCTGCATAGTTCGTTCACTTAAAAACGAATATTCTGTCATTATTGACTCACTATCATGAGTTGCAGAATGAAAGCCTCACTTTCACTTTCATTGAATGGGAAAAGATGCAGTTAAAGAGACTGACTCCTAAGTTTCTGCTGTACAAACTGTAGAAATTGTCTGGCAGATATTAAGAAAAATCACTTATATTGGTCTTAGTCTGTTTGTTTTAGTGTGGCAAATAATTGTTTAGGATAGTGGTTCTCAACCAGGGAGCCAGGGTCCACTAGGGGGCCTCACGAAACGTCCTAGCCTCAAGTTGATTTCAAATTAGACAAAGCAAGCTTTTATTATTCATTTAGGAGTCAGAGTTGTGATTCTCTGTGTTCAAAACACTCTGAAGACAATTAGTGTGAATTTTTCATAATGAACTAAAGATATTATATTTTGTTTTTATAATATTTATTCTTTGTAATTTTGTATTTCATGATACTACACAATATTCATCATGTATGTCTATATTAAATAATGTAAATATAAGAATATAAAAATTAGATTATTTTCAATTTCTACAGTATTTAAGTTAAAACATATAGCAGGTATTTAAAATGCAATCCATGTAAGGCAGATTGGTACCATCCGGTGAGAGAAATAAAGAAAATCATATGTAATACCATGGTGTAATTACTTTTATTAGATTTTGCATTTGGATATATATTTTGACATGAAATGCTGCTTCATTATGGCTGTTCTGTAGATTGTAGCCCCAAAATAATTCTCTGTATTTTTTTGTTTTTTCCATTGATGTGATCTTCACTGCCAAAAATGACCACAAGTGTGATTATTTTTTGTAAAGACCAGTTATCTTTTTCTAATCATGTCCACGATTTTTTTTAGACTTTTTTTTTTTCTCATAAGTTTTGTACCTTTCCAATAAAGTAAAAAAAAAAAAGAAGAAAAAAAAAAACAGCTAAAAAATATGGGATTTCTTTTCTTTATTTTTTCTTTTTTTCACTCCCTCAACAACCTTTCTAGACCTGGCAAAGTCATGTAGAGTAATAAAATCTTATAACTCCATGGGCATTTTTGTAATGAATTTTCATTTTTCCATTCCAAGCTCTAAAATATTTTATTGGGCAAAAAGTCCTTAATCTTCATCCAATAAATCATGAACTACTTAGATAAGTCAAGGGACCTTTAAATATTGTTGATGGCAATAGGGGACCTTCAAGTCAAAAAGGTTGAGAACCACTGATTTAGGAGCACTGCAACAAACTTTGTGTTTTGTTTGTGTTTCTTTGACTCCTCAGACTTCAGATGACTGGAGTGAACGCGAACTGTGAAGTTCATCGCCTGCTAGGATTTACTTTAACTGACTAATCCCAGTGCACTCTTCCCTTCCTATAATGTTGGAGGGACTTGTTGCCTGGGTGCTCAACACATATCTGGGCAAATATGTGAGCAACCTTAACACTGACCAGCTCTCTATTGCTCTTCTCAAAGGTATTTGAATGCATTTGTTTTAGTCTGTGCTAATTGGAGCTTACTGTCTGTGTTGTGTATCATTTTGTGAAGTATGCAATTTGTTTTGATCCAGGGGCAGTGGAGTTGGAGAATCTCCCACTAAGAAAAGATGCTCTCCGAGGATTTGATCTGCCCTTTGAGGTTAAAGCAGGTTAGTGGTAGTCCAGCCTTTTTTGGACTTTCAGTAAGTAATTTGTTTGTTTTGCTGGCTGATGTGACAGTCACCTTGGACTTTATACTACATATGTCAGCGTGCCCTTATGGAAATACCCTGCTGACTGATTTATTAAACAACAAAAGTGTCTGTTTATAGAGAGGCTTTTCAAGATAAAGTGAGCAGTTATTCGGCTGGTCATGACTTATGTTATCCCAGCATGTGAGATGGACAAACCTTATTTTGAGTAAATTAGCTTTTCCTTGGCCAGTGATGAGTGGAGTATTGATGTTGTGTTTGTATTCCTTTTTAAGCATAGTTGTCAGAAGTAATATTTATGTTTTAGGCATTAATCTAAGTGCATCTTTAAACCTAAATTGGATGCTTATTGGGTGTCTTTGCACAAACATTGTATATGCTAACTAAGGGTTAGGTATTTGCATCTTGTGATCTTTATTGTGGGTATTAAAGAAACTCTTGCACAGCAGAAGTATGTCAGAACAGGATTATCTGGATATTCTTCTGCTGTGACATGATGATATTTGAGAACGTGTTTTTATTCTTAGTTTTAGGAATTATCAATTTCTCAATGGTATTAATAGACATAAATATTATTATTAAATATTACACTACTGTTCAAAAGTTTGTATCAGTAAGGTTTTAATACTTTTGTTCAGCAAGATGCAATAAATTGATCAAAAATGACAAAATATATTAATAATATTACAAAAGATTTCTCTTTCAAATAAATGGCCTTTTGAACTTTTTATTCAATAAACAATCCTAAAAAACGGTATCACAGTTTACACAAAATATTAAGCACAACTGTTATCAACATTGATAATAAGGGTCACACTTTATTTTAAGGTCCAATTCTTGCCTTTAGCAAACCATTAACTATGACTTTTGCCTCAATAAACTCCTAATTTGCTGCTTATTAATAGTTAGCAAGGTAGTTGTTAAGTTTAGGTATTATTAGGGATATATTGAATATGGTCATGCAGAATATACACTTTATAAGAACTAATAAATAGCCAATATATTAATGATAGGCATGCTAATAAGCAACTATATAATAGTGAGAATTAGTCCCTAAACTAAAGATTTTACCATAATTAATGTTTCTGGAGCAGCAAATTAGCATGATTTCCTAAGGATTATGTGAAACTGAAGACTGGAGTAATGGCTGCTGAAAATTCTGTAAAATATATATTCAAATAGACAATTGGGTTATTTTAAACTGTAAAAATCTTTAACAAAAATACTGTTTTACTATAGTTTAATCAAATAAATGAGCATAAGAGATGTCTTCCAAAAATTTTAAAACTTTTGAACACTGTTTTGTATGCAAAATTCTGTGTGTATTTCATAAATATTATGTGTATTTTTTTTTCAGGTGTCATTGGGAAGATCACCCTCCAGATCCCTTTTTATCGACCGCACAGTGACCCATGGGTCATCTGCATGTCCCAGCTGAACCTGATTATTGGCCCTGCCCCCCCACAGGAGTATGATGAGGTGCGAGAGAAAGAAGCTGAGAGAGAGCAGAAGAAACAGCTGCTCAAGGCACTAGAGGACAAGTGGAAGGTACGGGATGTTACAAAATGTCATTGAATTGCTGTAGTTAAATGCTGACGTTTTTCATATTTTACTTGTGTACTAGTGTACATATACATTGACTGTAAGTGATTTATTTGTCTGTTCCATTCTGTTTGATTTGTCTTCTAATGCTGATTATTTATTTATTTATTTTAGCCATTATGCTTTAAAAATACAAATTTTTGCAATTGAAATGATTAAAATGAGACCAAGCACTCACAGTTCTAAAGATATATCATTTTAATGAATCTTTCAATTGTATTTAAATAATTATTTTATTTATATTAGTAATTCACTGTTGTTTTTAATGCTTGCTTTTTGTGCTGTGATCTATGAATCACTTTGAACTTTTTATATAAGAAATGCACAATTCAATTATGTGTGGTTTTAATAATTGTTTTGTATTTTATCAGAGCGAATGTGAGCAGAAAGGAGAATCTTACTGGTACTCTGCCACAGCGTCTGTTGTGACTAGAATAGTTGAGAATATAGAGGTAATTTTCAGTATTATCATAGTTCTTTCCTTGCACTCTGCTGTTGTTATAGTTTAATTTCAGAAATAAATATTCATTTTGCTATTCTGTATATGTCATTAGTTGAAAATTCAAGGTGTCCACTTACGATTTGAAGATGATTTCTCCAACCCTGAGAAGCCCTATGCCTTTGGAGTTTGTATCAAGAATGTATCTGCACAGAACTGCTCTAAAGAACCAGTGAGTCATCCATATTATTTGGTATCTTTATGAAGTGGCTGTCTTTACATGTTGGAACAGGAAAGGTAAACTCTTCATTCACAGGCTCAGAAGCTTATTCGCCAGAAGGAGCTGGAAATTGGTGAATTCAGTGTGTACTGGGACACGGAGTGCACCATGCTTGGAGATCTTCCCTCAACAGACGTACAGGTTGATTTTTTTTTTTTTGTAATGTAAGGACACTCAATAGCACAAAGGCTAGTGCTTCTTGTGAACTTTTTCTCGATCAATTGTCTGTTACAGGAGATGATGAGTAAATATATGCAGAGCCGCAAGCATCAGTATATATTTGAGCCAGTATGTGCCTCTGTGCTGGTGAGGAGGAATGCCTCTAAAGAGCCGCTACGATCTCGTAACACACCTCGCATTGAGGGCCAAGTGCAATTGGAACCCCTCTCACTTCGTCTGTCACAGGTAACCTTTTTATTTTTTTATTTATTTTTTTTAGGTCCCATGTGTGGACCTTTCCTTTAGGCTGTTTTCTGGCACTCCAAGGAATATTTGCTTGACAGTACATGTAAACTTGAGCACTTTTTGTTGTTTGATTGATTTGTGCGATGATGTCCCCTTTTATATCTGCTTCAATGTGAACATCAAAAGTAGTTACTTGCAACTGGTTCCTTTTCTGGGTGACTTTAACCAAACTGGGTTTGGTTCATTTAAAATATACTATATATGAAACTACTTTTAGTTTTGTCTTTTACTGTTTAACTCACATTTATGATTTAAATTGGTGCTTGTTTACAGGTTCAGTATCAGCAGATAATGGCATTCCTTAAAGAACTGGACCGACGAGAAAGGGAGATGCTTTTTCGGAAGTGGAGACCAAGACATCCTATTTCTGGAAAGTAATGAGATTTCTTTTTTCTATTACAAACAAGCCTAAATATGTTTTGAAGTAAGCTTTAAAAACCTCTTAATAGGTCATGTTGATTAAAACCTGAAAAACATTTTGTTTCACAATGGTTGAAGCTGTCGACAGTGGTGGATGTTTGCCATTAATGCCAACCTGAATGAGATCAGAGAACAGCGGAGACAGGGAAGCTGGGACTTTGCACTGCACAGGGCGCGTGATGCCAAACTCTACACTAGCCTGTATTTCCAGAGGCTTAAGGGAGTTACTTTGAGTCCACAGGAGGAGGTAAGAATTATGGACTTACAGGATTGAAGAGTTAGATTGCCACAATGTCTCTGTATTCACCTTTGCATAAGTGGTTCTTGAGTTTGAAATCTTAATTTGTAATCTGTGTCTCTCACATCAATAGTGTGAGTTAGAGAGGATTGAAGATGAACAAACACTGGAGGAGTTGCAGATTCTCCGGGACACTGTTTATGTCTCCTTCCGCAAACATGAGGAAATTGCAGAGGCAAGCTGAGATGACTTACTTTAGTGGCACAGTTGTGGGTCTTTGAAAATGTCAGAGTTGAAAGTCATGTTTCTCATTTAACACTAATTAATCATGTATTTTATTCATCCCTCATATCCATTTAGAGTCTACGAGAGCCTATGATAAATGAGACCCCAGCATCCTCTCCCTCAGGCTCTATACCTAAAAGTGGGAGTTCTGGCATGATCCAGTATCTGCAGTCTTGGTTCCCAGGCTGGGGTGGCTGGTATGGGGGAAGTGAAAGAGGGCCAGATGGACAACCAGTTTCAGATGACCTTCTACCTGGCACTGCCCAGTGGGAAATTCTTGGTGAGTCTTCCATCAATGTTATCTGGAAAAAGGATTTGTAATGATGATTTTTTTAAAAATAATTTCTGCAGGTACCAATTTCTTACAAATATCTGTTTGTATTAAATTACATTTATATAGAACATTTTCATAGTATTATGCACCATGTATCAAGTTCGTTCTCTCCTCCAAACAGCTGAGACAGATGATCTCTTTGATCCTTTGGAGGATTCACAAACACTGAATACCTTTACAAGAAGGGATCATCTCTTTGC
>JAFVLL020034992.1:0-24943 GCA_021397915.2 Tor tambroides | reverse complement strand
ATATGAACGCAGTCCAGCGGGGGCAGGGGGAGGGGGGAGCAATCGAACCCGGGTTCGGACCAGGCAATCGAACCAAGTGTGAAAGCACCCTTAGTCATAGTTATAGTCATAGTCTTGCCTAGCCTTGCCTTGTGTTCTGATTTCCTGCCCGTGTTTCCCGGATTTACCCCTTTGCCTTGCCGTTTGGACTGTGTTCGCACCTCGTTTGGATTATTGCTCTCGATTCTGGATTATCTCTCTGCCTTGCCCCTTTGGATACTGTTCGCCGATCGTCGACCCACGCTTGCTCTACGGATTGCACTGTGTCTTGCCTCTGCCATACCTGTTTGCTGTCTCCCGACCCTGCCTGTATAACCATGTCTTATAATAAAGCTTTGCATATGGATCTGCACGTCTCACGTCTCGTCACCCCAGTAACAACTGGAATGTTAATAGTGCTTTAGTCATTTGTTCCAGTGTATTTATTCATTAACGATGGAACAGTATTTTATAAAGTTACTGATGTTTGATTTCAAACCGTTGCTTCTGGCTAAAATAAAGTCCTCCATCTATAATATTGCTTTCTCCAGTGAAAAAGTAATCTTATCAGGAGAGAAACATGCACAGATCAAGCAAATCATTCACTTCACACGATATTAATTGATGGACTGGAGTTGTGTGGATTACTTGTGGATGTTTTTATCAGCTGTTTGGACACTCGTTCTGACGGCACCCATTCACTGCAGAGGATCCATTGGTGAGCAAGTGATGTAATGCTACATTTCTCCAAGCTCATCTATGTCTTGGATGGCCTGAGGTAGAGTACATTTTTGGGAAATTTTCATTTTTGGGTGAACTATTCCTATAAGTACATCCAAGTGTATGAAAACCAGTCAGACAATATAATTCGTGTCACAATAAGGCATATAGAATTAGAGAATGGAGAGTTGATTTAAGTGTTTTCTCGTGATCATATCAGACTATTACAGATATGCACGTGCCTTTCTCCATGGTTCAAAGAAAAGGTGGGTGCCACTTGATGAGAAGAACGCTTGCATGCTGAACGTAACCTTTCCATAGTATAAACAAATCATAAATAAATCAAGCAAACACAGGGCAGTTCCAGCACAGTGGCATTCACATGGCAACAACGCTTTTTTTTTTTTTTTTTAAATATTCAGGAGGAGTACATGTGTAGGTTGAAGTGTGGGCTACAAAGACAGCATCTTTCATTTCAGTTGAACATGATTGTTTGCATCCACATGATCACAGAATACATTTGATGACCAATAAAACTGATAAGAAAGTGAAACTGCAAACAGAATGTAAAAAACTGTATCAAAATAAAAATAAAACCTTTAAATGATACATTGATTTTATTATTTTCAACCAAATCATAATATAATCAGATGTATTACAATATACATAGATAATTCCAAAAATGTCTCAATCAGTTATTATATAAAAACATATTTAAATTTTTATATATATATGTAATAATAAATCTTTATGTACTCAACTTTAATCTGAGTTTGTTGTCTGTACTTACAGTGGAGATCAAAATTAGAGAAAAATATTTAAATACTTGATTTTTCTTGAAATATTGTTAATCTTCTTCGCTCAAAATTTAAAGGAATATTAGCTGTAGGTATAGCACTGTTCTACTTGTTTGAAAAAATATCCAAGGCATTTCAACAAAAACCTTTATTTTCTCCAAAACACAATGATCAAAATTAGAAAACAGTAACTACTGTAGCACGAAAGAAGATTACAACTAAAATTTTGGAGGGTCACAGCTGTCAAAAATTAGTAGGATGTGTAGAACCCACCTTGCTTTGAATGACTTCAGCACAACTGTGGATGGTTTCTCACACTGTCTGGTGTGATCTTGGTCCACTCTATTCTGCACTCTCTTCCATACACTCTTAAAAATAAAGGTGCTTCAAAATGTTCTTCAAGCGATGCCATAGAAGAACCATTTTTGGTTCAACAAAGAACCATACAGTCAAAGGTTCTTAAAGAACCATCTCTTCCTTACCTTTTTATAATCTGAAGAACCTTCTTTCACCACAAAGAACCTTTTGTGAAACAGAAAGGCTCTTCAGATGTTAAAGGTTCTTTATGGAACCATTTAGACAAAAAGGTTCTTCTAAGGCATCGTGAAGCACCTTTATTTTTAAGAGTGTAGTTTGGTAACTGTAGTGGGTTTCTTGGCCACAACTTTGTTGCCAAGGATCAGGTTTAGATCAGGACTCTGGGCTGGCCATTTCATTATTTCAGTGTTTTCAGCTTCAAGGAACTGCTTTACCCATTTACCAGTGTGACGGCATCATTGTCTTGCATGAAAATTGCAGGCTGATTGGGGGATGCTTGCAGAGAAGGAACTGCATGTTGCTGAAGGAGGTTCTGATAATCATTTGTATTCACTCTGCCATGGAGCTGTATAAGAGGCCCAACTCCTGCTGCAGAAATCATTCCCCAAACCATGACACTTCCTCCACTTTTCACTGACTTCTTTATGCACTTTGGGTTCAGTCTTTCCTCAGTTTGACGATGAACATTATGATTCCCATCGGACTCAAATAAATTAAACTTGCTCTAATTCACTAAAGTGAACTTTGTACCAGTTCTCCTCTCTCCATACAACATGCTCCTCAGCAAAGGTTAGTCTAGACTTTTGATTCTTTCTGCTGATGAGAGGTTTGGTCATTGCAGAGTGCACTTTCAGTCAGACTTCTCTTACATCCTTACACTGTTTATTGCTGAACTGGCAAGCAATTCCAGCTGCAGTGTTGAACCGATTCCCCATTGAGAGTCTCTGCACTATCCTGTCTTCTCGTACATTTGCCTTACGTGGGCGACCAGCCTTTTTTGGGGACTTGAAGGAATTAGTGTCATTGTGACCAGCTTCTCTTGCAGTGGCTGAAATGGTCATCTCTTTGGCCTCCATCTGGACAAACTGCAGGGTTTCAATCTCCTTAGAGCGGCCCGACATCTTACAATCTCAGTGAAAATTGGAGGAATGCTGCCAGGTAAATAGGGTTTGTCATATAATTAAAGAAATTAGCACCAGGTGCCAGATTAACATCAATAACTTGGAGGTATATGTAAGTGTTCTCTAATTTCTTTTTCAAATATCAATTAAGTTTTTTATACTGTGCTTCAGAATACAGTTTATTTATGAAATATAATTAAAAAAAACTCCCCTTCCACTCCTGTTAGGATAACTTCAAATTGGATTAAGCAGTGACCTTGAAATTGAGGAGATTATAGGTTGTTCTCTAATTTTGATTTCCACGCAGTACATTTTTTTCTGTACTACTTTAAAAATGAGTCAAGCAAACTGTCTAAATTGAAAGCAACTTATTTTTGTAAATAGAATCTAATATCTGTCAAACAGACAGTATTCTTTAAAATATAAATAATTTTGAGAATGTAACTCTTCAAGCATGATTATTTGCAAATGAATCAAGTCTCCATTTACATTTATCAAAGACACTAGGGTGTTTGAATAGTTTGGAATGTGTTACATTGTTTTGTAATGAAAGTAAAAGTGTGAAATGGAAAATCGTATGAAATATGACGTATAAAGTGAGGAATTTCTGTCTGGGCGATACAGTGGAGATCCTCTTTGTGTCCAGGATTTCTCTGACTGCATGAAGCGTTGTGGTAGAGAAATCCCACACAAAAGGAATCCCTATGGAACTATTGCTTTCATACTAACAATATTGGCCGTCATGGTTTCAGCCGATACCTTGGAGGCACATGTATTGTTTTGCATATGTCATCTGTAAACAAAACAAAAAATGAATGCCTGAAGCAGTGCTAGCAGTTACGTGGTTCGTTTCTACTCTGAAATGTATTTAATTTTAAAGAAAAAAAAATTAATGCAAGTATTCAAAGCTCTCACCAATATTGGCATTTATTATTATCAAAGGTATTATGTTCATTTTAGGAAACACAAATGATTGATGTATATTGGTTTGAAAATGTCATATATTTATTCCATATTTCACAAGCACACGTCCTATTACCACAATACATATTTAGTGCATTTAATTAAATGTTGTCCTCATGAAACTTTGTTCTTCAATCTTTGTTCATTTTTTTAAAAAGCATGTGTATTTTTTTATATTCGTTGTTTGAAAAACATATGAAGTAACATCTTAGAAAAGGTTCAGATACATTTAAAATATTAATTTCTTGTTCAGTTGTCTTTGCACAACTCACTATAATGTATGTACTGCATATCACAATACAATATAATTGCATAACAAATTACAATACAATCCAAAAATGTTAATTTTTTATACTGCTTTCATTAGCACACTTCTAAGGCACAGCATTGGAGAAATAACACGCAATAATGTCTTTATAGAGCACACTTGAGCTCATTTGCCCTGGAGCATCATGACTGTCAGCACAGCATTGTAGTTGCTCTTTATTCTTCATTGGCCTTTGTGTGTGACTGTATCCCACTCACTAATAAGGGAGAAAAAAAAAGCCCATTCCCTCACCTGAACGGCTACAGGTCACTGTATCATTATGGAAAAATGGAACAGGCACAAGCGCCACTGCTGTTTGTCTCATGCAAATTTGTCTTGAAAGAGGAAAGAGGTTGGTGGATTACGTCAGGTGAAATCCTCAGTGACATCCTGATCAAGGTATAAAAGTCAGTCCGAAGCACAATATAGCAATACTCCTACTTTGCCTTACAGGACAGAAGCTGCACAACAGTGACACTGAACGAGTGAAGAATGAATATCTCTACTCTGTTGGTGAGTAAATCTAGTCTAGCAAATGTGTGTAAAATACGACAGCGACTGTTATACTGTATGAGCGTCCACTAATCTGTCCTGTTTGAAACAGGTGTTTGTTTCTGCTGTCGTGTCTGTTTACGGATATCATCATGGTCTGCCCTGCTCTGACTGCAATCAACCATGTAGCGCGCATCGCTTGATGAATGTCGCAAAACAATTACGCAAGCACATGGACTTTTCAGACTGCAGACAGAACGACCACATTTCAAACACATCCAAACCTACTTGGACGTGCAAGTAAGTATTCCTACAATTTATTGTTATTTGTATGCTAGTGACAATTCTCATGTGAAGGAATATTCATTTAACAGCTTGATAAGGTTGTTTACTATTATTTCATATTTTCCATTTGATTTAATGTCATTTAAACATATTTAATAAGCTAGTTTAGAAGTGCTTATTTGTGTTGCTGGTTCATGTTGATGAAATTATTATCTTAAACCGCTGATTCTTATCAGCCAAACAAGAGAGTGCAAATCAAATTGTGAGGCTGAAACTGTATTAACAGTATTTGTTTGTCAGTAGTCATTCAATACCATTTTAGCTTTGATAGTGATAAAGGATATGATGTGTGTCAATGCTCCACCACTTATAAGTCTTTCTTTTCACAGACCATCTCGCACGGTTTTTGACAGGATTGGTACGACCGTCCGTAACGCCACATGTGAAAAGTGCTCAGATCCGGGTTTCGAGGCAGTATCGATTGTGCAAAATGTCAGCATGTTATTCATAAAGAGGTGCCTGGACACTAATGACTCTATATTATATGTAAAACCAGTCACAATTTCACTAGGCTGTACGTGTGCAAAGACACATAACTTATTGAACAATACACCTCATTAACATGACCATCTCTGAACTGCTATCTGTTCAAATATAATGACTGTGTATAAAAATGTCAAATCAATGTCAGTGCTTTGGATTATGTTTTATGTTTTTGACAGAAATGTTTTTACAATGCATGTTTGTCAAAACTTTCTCAAAACCATGTAATGATTCAGTTGTATGTATATTACACATTATATATATATATATATATATATATATATATATCATAAAACTGATGCATTTATTTGTGCTAAATTATTCTTCTAAGAGAAGTGAATAAAGCTTGTTCAAATAAACAAAATCTTTTCATTTTTGTGTTTGATATACAAAAAATGTACATGAATTTGCATGAGCTCATTAAGATGCCACACTATGTCACATGTACTTATATAGTTTTTAACATATACATGGTTATAATTCATCTCAGTGTATGGATGTATATTTTCTATTCAGAAACAGCGTTGTGTTTCATGTATCTGTTTCATATTTTATAACTAGGTAATACAGTCCTGGTCAGAATAAATATGAGCAAAGAAGGCTGAGAAAATAATTCCACAGGGTTATTTTTAAACCTTTCATTAAAAACTAACCTCTCATTGAAGTAAAACAATCAAAAGAGGGAAACTTCACATTATGAAGTTTTTCTCCAATACACATTGACCACAGTTATTAGCACCTCTAGAAATCCTTATGAATAAAGTATCTCTGAAGTATATTCCCATTCGTATTTACATTTTTTAGAACGCCAGGCTCACTAGGAACATGAAATTGTTCAGCCATCATGTTGTTTCACAGATATGAGGTAAACGCAAAGGCCAAATTCCCTTCATCATCCATCATAATGAGGCAAAACCAAAGAATATAGTTCTGATGTGCAGCAAAAGATTGTTGAGCTTCATAAAATAGAAAGTGGCTGTAAGCCACTAAAGAGCTAAAGCATTGAAAATCCCCGTTTCCACCATAAAGGCAATAATTAACTGGAGATGTTACGAATCCTATTGGAAGTGGACGTGTGTTGATATCGTCCTAATGAGGAGAGTTTGAGAAACTGTAGAAATGATTTGAACCTCAAAAAAAAAATTCAAACAGGACCTACATTACATCAAGTTGTTCGGGAGGGTTTTCAAGAAAAAAAATCCCCTGTTCTCATTCAAAAACAAACTTCAGTATATTCAGCTGACAAACTAGTACTTCACATGGGACCGGCTTCTGTGGTTATGAAACTAAAAATGAGTTGTATGTAATACAAAACAAACAATGCAGATTTATTTTTTTGCAGCCTTTTTTCCCCTCATATTTACCAAGGGTGCCAATAATTCTGACCAGGACTGTATATTTGCATATGTTTTCATTTTTGATCTTTCATTCTGTTTGACCTTTCAAATGTAACCTTTCCATAGTATCATAAACAAAACAGAAAGCACAATACAGATACCACAGTATCTGTACTAATACATATGCAATATGCTTCTTGCTAATGCATTTTTTAGAAAGCAATAGGTTAAAGTGTGGGTTTATCATTCATTCACATTATTCAAACACGAGTTTTTTTCTGTTCAGGCTCAATACCTTTGTGAAGAATAAGTACACTTTAGCATAGATTTTTTTTTTTTTTTAAGTATTTATTACAGAAATTATGTACTTAAAAATATAATGTAAACTGTTTCGGACATTTAATTGCATTTATTTGCAATTAAAGAAAATTTATTAGATTAAATTCATATTAAAAGGAATTAACTGAACTCTAGTGTTTTTGACCCACTTAATTAAGACAAACTGACATTTTTATATGTAATTTCATAATTACTTATTTTGTCTTTAAAATATGTTTAAAATGTACTGATAAGCATTTATGGTATTTTGCAACTGTATTTTTATATAAATGTAATATCAATTAACACATCAAAATAAATCTACTTAGCACAACAAAAGATTATTAAAACATTATGATTTCAAATGTACTATTAATTTGACATTATTACAGAGTACATTTTTTAAAAGTGTATTAAAATTTAAGAAACATGAACGTGTACTCTATTTAAGTACACTTAAGAGGCCTTTTCTTTCTAGCATATTTTCTGAAAGTACAGTTTTTTAACATATCCTTTTAAGATTTTAAGTATACTACAAGTGCACATTCAATCAAACATTCAAGCACATTTCTTTCCCTCAAGGATAAACATGACTCATAATATGAGGGATTCCTCTGTGTCCGGGATTTCTCTGCCTGTATTAATCATTGTGGTAAGGATATCCCACACAAAAGGAATCCCCACTATGGAACTATTGTTTCCAGGAATAATAACTGTCATGGTATCAATATCTCAGACAAACAGTTTCTATTGTTTTGCATATGCAAACTTAAAATGTTTATATAGGCTCCATAGACAAATGAATTAAAACACTGACTGGATAAAAACAGAATAAAACATAGCACTGTATTACTCTGAAATAACTTGTTTCAGATTCATACAGAGTAGAATAAAAATGTTAACTCTTTAAATCCACCCAGTTATCCACTTTCATATTAAATATTGATAAAATCCTTAATATAGATTTAGGATGATTTTCCACATTGTGTAATTAAGTTCATTTATTCAAATAATTACTTCATCCATAAGTTAATCTTTAATGTAATGCAAAAGAATTAATGAGTTTAATTACTACAATTAAAAAGTATGTATATTGTAGTCAACATTTGAAATGGATCAAAACCTTTCATCAAATTTGTCCTAAAACAAAAACAATACTCGTTCTTGTCTTAGGACAACTTTGATGAACTTTTTTGATCCACTTCAAATGTTGACTACTGTATATGCATCACTGAACTATTTGTCATATTTATACAAAAAATTATTTTATTACACTGATTTTTTTTTATTTTTTTTTTACTGTAATGTCATTATCATCACCTCTGGGAAAATTGAGACAGAGAAAAACAAAAAAATAGAGACTTGAACACATTACAGCAATGAGAATTTGGCCTGAGGAAAAAAAAACAACATGAGCCAATCTAACCATAAATAACGTAACTGAATGTGGCACATTTTGAGGAGATGGTACATCTTTCTGCACTGACAGAGCCAAGCTATATTAAGACAACTCGCACAAAAACACCACTAGCTGAACTTAAAATAATGCTGACATGAGTCTTGCTAATGCAGACTTACTAAATAAGGTACAAAGATACAGAGAGCTGAGAGAGCTCTATTAATGGCACACAACCATTAAGTATTGGATACAGCAGCATTGGTAAATATGACACATACACACTCACTCAGTTATAACCATGTCTACCACGCTGATTGGATGTCCTCATCCACTCTATTCATTTCAGAGTGTACCTTTGTGTTTGCTTTCTGAGTGTGTGTATCCCACTCACTAATTAGGGAGAGAAAGGCCCATTCCCTCACCTGAATAGCCACAGGTCTATGTATCATTATGGAAACACAGAATGCTGCTGTTTGTCTCATGCAAATTTGTCTTGTAGGAAAGAGGTTGGTGGATTACGTCAGGTGAAATCCTCAGTGACATCCTGATCAAGGTATAAAAGTCAGTCCGAAGCACAATATAGCAATACTCCTACTTTGCCTTACAGGACAGAAGCTGCACAACAGTGACACTGAACGAGTGAAGAATGAATATCTCTGCTTTGTTGGTGAGTAAATCTAGTCTAGCAAATGTGTGTGTAAAATACGACACAGCGACTGTTATACTGTATGAGCGTCCACTAATTTGTGCCGTTTGAAACAGGTGTTTGTTTCTGCTGTCGTGTCTGTTTACGGATATCATCATGGTCTGCCCTGCTCTGACTGCAATCAACCATGTAGCGCGCATCGCTTGATGAATGTCGCAGAACAATTACGCAAGCACATGGACTTTTCAGACTGCAGACAGAACGACCACATTTCAAACACAGCCAATCCTACATGGACGTGCAAGTAAGTAGGCTATTCCTTCAGTTTATTCAGTTATTTTTTTGCTAGTAAAATAATATTTTTTATGTGTAGTAATATTAGATGAGATACTGTTGGGTGTTAAAGGGATAGTTCACTTCGTTTATGCTAAACAGGACCACGAGGACCACAATAGAAATAAGTCTTGTTACTTCATTGTGTTTTCCTTGGCAAAGAAGTGTAATGCAGATGTATTGTAATTTTTTTATGTCTAACAAGACTCAAACTCAAGAGAAGAAAGAAACAGGTAAATGATGACAGAATTTTCATTTTTGGTTGAACTATCCCTTTAAAGACTCATATACAGTGTTCATATGGAAAACCACCCTTACTTGCTTTTTTGTTTCATAATTATTATTTTCTATTTGATTTAACAGTTTTATAAGGTTATTTGCTATTATTTCACATTTTGCATTTTATTTAATGTAATTTAAATGTATTTAATAAGGTTGTTTAGCAGTGCTTATGTCTGTAGCTGGTTCATGTTAAAGAAATTAATATGGCCTCACTGAGCCTATATTGCCGACTCTTATCAGCCAGACAGGAGTTACAACATGTAAATCAAACTGTGTCCTTAAAGCAACTGTGTGTAGTTTTTTTTTTTTACTTTGAAATATCAGTTTCAAAATCATTCTGATGGTACACTGACTTCCAATAAGGTGAATGCTTCTGTTTCTTTCCAAACTCTCTCCAAACGTCTGTTCTGAGTTTGGAAGTTTGGTGAACGGCTACAAAATTCCGCGAAAAGGCTTTACGGCTTAACGCAGGATTGCTTTATGGCACAGCTTGATTGAAAGGCGATCTGACCAGTCATAACGTTTTGTCCGACAAACAAACCAGACAGGTCTGCGTTTCCCAAAAGCATCGCAAGAGGAGAGTACATTAACGTCAGTGGACTTGAACTTGAGAAACTGTGTATTGATGTCTTTCTGTCACTGAAACAAGATACCTTCTGATGTTCATTCATGTTTATTTCACACTATAACTAGTAAAGAGGAAGACATGATTGGTTCACGTGCTGTTTGAACTGAGGTGCTACAGCGATCTGTCACGACACGTTAAAAAGCCACAAAAAGCTGTTTATTATTTGAATTTCTTACAAAATGACAAAATTTGAAAGCTGACACTTTGTTTCATACCAGAAGTAAACTGCTCGGTCTTGTCTGTCAGCACGTTGTCAGTGTCCTCTTTGCTCCGCGATGTATTCTTCACCAAATGTAGTCACCAAAATACACAAAACTACATAAAGTTCCTTTAACTGTGTTAACAGTATTTGTTTGCCAGTAGGAATTCAGTGCTATTTTAGACTGAGACTCACAACCCTTTCTTTTCAACAGCTTAACTACAGATATGAACAGGCTTCAGCCAGTCTATAACGCCACATGTGATGAGTGCCGCGATCCAAGTTCTTTCAAGGAAGTGCCGATTTTGCAAAAAATCAACATGTTATTCAAACAGAGCTGCCCAAGCACTTATAATCACAGACTCTTTATATTAACCATAAAACCAGTCACAATCTCATTAGGCTGTACGTGTGCAAAGAAACATCACCAGTTTGTACGGTTTCACTCTTTAATATGACCATCTCTGAACTGGAATCTGTTTGTGCAATTTATTGCAAGCAAAATGCTCTAAATATTGTAACTTTGAAGTAATGCATGAGTTTAAGAACAATTTCTGACATGTTTTTTTAAAAGCCAAATCAATCTGTAGTGATTGGGATTTATATATAATACACGTTATACATACCTGAAAAATGACAATGTTATTATTATTTTGCTGATTTATTCTTCTTATAGAAGTGAATAAAGCTTGTTCAAATAAACCAAACTGATTTTCTTTTTCTTTTGTTTGTGTGTGTATGTGTGTGTGTGTGTGTGTGTGTGTGTATGATAAAAAAAAAAAAATACAATTGTAGCAGCTTATTCAGATGACCCCGTGCCACATTAGAGTTATAGATTATATATCAATTCTATTAATTTGTCGGTAACACTTTAGTATAGGGACCAATTCTCACTATTAGCTAGTTGCTTATTAGCATGCCTATTATTAACATATTAGCTGTTTATTAGTACTTATAAAGTACATATTCTGCATGACCATATTCTACATCCCTAATAACTAAACTTAACTACTTTACTAACTATTAGTAAGCAGCAAATTAGGAGTTTATTGAGGCAAAAAAATCATAGTTAATGGTGAGAACTGGACCTTAAAATAAAGTGTGACCAATTTGTCAGTTCAGACTCATCAAACTTGACACATAATATGAGGGATTCCTCTGTGTCCAGAGTAAAGGTGATTCTCTGTGTGTTCTGTATTAATCACTGTGGTAAGGATATCCCACAGAAAAGGAATTCTTTCCAGGAATGTCATGGTTCAATATCTCAGACAAATAGTATCTATTGTTTTGCATATGCAAACTTAAAACGTTTATTTAGACTCAAACTGAATAAAACAGTACAGTATTACTCTGAAATAACTTGTTTCAGACTGATACAGTTTGTTCTAGAGTAGAACAGAAGTGTCAACTCTATAAAATCCAGCCAGTGATCATATTTTTTTTGCAGTAACAAGTAACAAGACATTAATTATATATATTTGTGTTTGTAAATGTAGAAATAAGTGCTTTTAGTTGTTGTTGTGATATTGTACAGAAAGACGATCTTTCTGTAATATCCAGAAATAAATAATTAACTTGCACAATTTCTCAGTGATTTTAGAAAATATATTTGTGAAAGTGCATGATAATTCACAATTATGACAATTAACACAAATAAAATTCTTCATACATAAACTAAATGTCATCTGCAAATATAGGAAAAAAAAAAAACAGGTACGAACAGAGAGAGAGAGAAAACAGAAAGCATAGCAAGGGAGCACATGAAAGGACAGCCGTACTCAAAGTACTGGTTACAGGACATCAGTGAGAAAAAAGTTAGTATATCTGTAGGAAAGATGCTAATATGTTTTCTGCAGCTCTACAATAGAACTGTATCCCTTATCTGCTGCTGGCATCCTTCCCAGCCTTCCTATCATAATTCATAAATGGAAGATTAGCTAAATCTGCTGAACTCCACGGAAAAGATCAGAGGAAATTTATTTTATGATATCCGCTACCTATTCTCGAGGATTTGCTCTCCTTCACCTCTTGACCTTTGAAATAAACCACAGCGGTACTGCAGGCAAAGACAACTGAAATGTCCAACTGAAAAATAATGCAAGACAACTCATTGACTGGCCACTGAGCTGACATATTATCCTGGATAATATGGTGGCATGGGTATCTGCCGTGCAAAAATAAAATACTAATATTTTGTCAAAATTGAGTTATGAGTGAAATCGGGTCTGTTAGAATATGATCTGTCCAGTGACAGACTGGTATGGCTCAATCATGCTCAGATTAAAAAAAAAAAAAAAAAAAAAAACTTGCCGTTAAAGTTAACATCAAATCAAAAATGACTATAATACCCTCAATGTATATAATTACTATGTTTGCCTTTGGAGTGCTGTACTGGAGGCTATAGAAAAATCACAGTGTAAATAAACTAAATACAACTGCTTTACTTCCATTTTCTCCCTTTACCAAATTATTCATTACAAAAAATCCTAGGCACTTTAATTCAGCGTGTGTAAAACTGATTTTATATCCATTAGACCTGCTATTTCAGTTTGTTCAGGGGCACACACAAACATAAAACTAACAAAAGCCAGGAAAAATGTTCCATTTTATATGTGATTTACAAATATCTCCTGAGAACATGAGTGGGATGCTCGTTATGTAGCAATATCCCCTTCCTAACAACTTTCCAATTGACATGTGATTGCAAATCGCTTCCACTAGAGGGCGACTCTGCTTCATAGTCACTGCTTAGTGCTTTCTTAGCACAAGATCTGATTAAACACAGTATATTACTGGAAAACAGTGTCTTATTTCAGGATTACTATCATAAAAATATCAGACAGACATTTGTGGACAACATTACCAGCACATCATGTAAGTAAACAGAAGGATGTAAAATACATCAGTCTATAAACGACAAAGCAGCCGTCCCCAATCTGGCTACTGACACACAACACAACCTTTTCACATAGGGTTAACAGAAAGCATCTGCACTGAAACATAAATCAGGCAGACGTGGATGAATTGAACTGGAAATTGGATGTTTTAGGAATACATGGGATGAAAAGCATCTAAGATATTGCATAGATTGTGGGTGCTGGAAGAAGGGAAATCCTTTCAGATAAATCATGACAGTATGCTGCATGGTCATGCTACTATTTGAGAAATTGAGACAGAACACAAAATTTTATGGCAATTAATGAATAAACAGTGAAATTAGCATATATGTGCTCACCAAGGCTGCATGTAATTGATTAAAAATACAGTAATATTGTGAAATATTATTATAATTTAAAATAATTTTTCTGTTGTAATATGTTTTAAAATGTAATTTATTCCCATGATGCAAAGCTGAATTTTCAGTTAATCTTCAGTGTCACATGATCCTTCAGAAATCATTCTAATATGCTCAACAAATATTTGCTGCTTTTTTTTGTGTGAAAAACCATTGCACCTTTTTTTTAGGATTCTATGATGAGAGAAAGCTCAAAAGAGCAGCATTTATATGAGATAGAAATCATTTGTAAGATTAAAAATGTCTTTACTGTCACTTTTGATCAATTTAATGCAACCTTGTTGAATAACAGTATAAATTTATTGGGGGAAAAAAATTGCATGGAAGTGTGCACATATATTAATACCATGATGACGTCTTATAAGAATAGTTCACCTAAATATAAAAAAAAAAATCTGTCAACTTTTACACATTTACATCAATGAATTTCTTCCGTGGAATTTAAAAAGGATGATTTTTTTTATTCTATAAAAAAAAAAAAAAAAAAGAAAAAAAAAGTGAGAACACCACGGCAGCACTGAAAATGTGCTTTTCTTGAAATCAGCTCTAATATAGAGCACTCTTCACAGTAAAATCAAGCATTTTATGCCAATGAACATATTAGGTTTGAATACTAAGGTAGATTTAGTCAGTCACTCAATAACACTTTCGCTACTAAAGTGCGTGCATATATATTACGCAATCTGTGCTAATGACTATATTATTGCATAATGTTTACATGTATCTTATTTTTTTATAAAGTGCTTTAGTGTTACAGTGAATGGTATGTTGTTCTATACAAAAGGAGAGGTCTAAATTAAAAGTTATTTTTGGTAAATAGATACGGAATGTTAAAAACATGCATGCACACTTGTACATTTTACACAAGTGAAGTATTGTAGCAGGAGTTAAAACTCTTCCCTTGTCGTTTGAGTGTTAAAGCCTTCTGTTTTCAATAAAAGAAGATCCGCGCTGCTTTCCTCAGCAGTATTCCCATGGTGGTCACAAAAACAGACAGCCATGAAAAGAAAAGCCGCTGGCCAGATTGCTATATAAAGCATCATTTGGAACGTCAGTTCTTCCTTAGAGCTTCGTGTTGATGTGTATTCGCTCTGATACCTCAAACTGCAAGGGGCGGGAACGCAGAGTCCCACACTTTCCACTGCTTTACGCATCTCATCTGCATATTCATGATGGCCCAGAGCCCTCCACTCTATCCACATCAGGTCTGCTGCACCAGTCTGCGGTAGTGGGGCATGACTTTACTCTCCGGAAGGTAAAGTGCCATTTCCAGAGCCACCAAGATTGTGAACTCGAAAGCAATCAACTCTCGACGGCTAATCCGGAACCTCTCCTCCAGTTTCTGAAGGCAGAGAAAAAACAGATATACAAACAATGTGTTTTTTGTTGAAAGAAATGTATACCTTTATTCAGAAAAAGGCACTTAATTGATCAAATGTGACCATAAAGACATTTATAATGTTACAAAAGATTTATATTTCAACTAAATGCTGTTCTTTTGAACTTTCTATTCATCAAAGAATACAGTTTTTTTTAATCACAGTTTCCACAAAACAGTTTCCACAACTGTTTTCAACACTGATAATAAGAAACGTTTCTTGAGAATCAAATCAGTATATTACAATGATTTCTGAAGGATAATGTGAGACTGAAGCCTGGAGTAATGATGCTGAAAATTCATCTTTGATCATAGGAATAAATTACATTTAAAAATACATTCAAACACAAAACAGTTATTTTCAAATGTAAAAATATTTCATGATATTACTTTTTTTTTTTTTTACTGTATTTTTCATTAAATAAATGCAGCACTGGTGTGTATAAGAGACTAATCTTTCCAACTTCTGAACTGTAGTGTATGTGTGTTGACTGGAAAGTGTGTGTCGGAGCATCACTCACGTCAATCAGTTGCTTGACCTCTTGTTTCTTCAGGTCGCTGCTGATTTTGGCAGCGAGTAGGAGGCACGCGGCCGCCACCAGCTTCCTGTTCTGCTTGTTGAGACGCCCCTGTAGGACAAGCTTCTCAAAGTACACAAATGCCATGGCTATGGTGACCGGCTGCAAGGAGGACTCCTCTCCTACTGAACAGATTTCTCTCTTCAAACTGATGAAGAGAGGGAATGACAGAGATGTTGGGAGACATAAAGAGAACAGATGACAAAAGAAGAACATAGTCACATTTATGCACAAATGTAACAAAGCACTTTTGAACTTTAGCGTTAAAATAATACTGTCAGGATTTACTAAAGATGTGCAGTGAAGAATTAGCGCTGAAAAGGCGCTGACCTTATTGCATATGCATTTGTAGAAGTTTCCCTTTCAGACACAAAATTTATGGGAGGAGAGTGAAAATGAATCAGGCAACGTGATTTACTAATGTTTGCGCTCGTCAAATTACTGGTATTTGAGCCATTATTTAACGCCCAAAAAAAGCATGTCTTAAAGCAGGCGCTAATTTGTACTGCTCTTGGTAGATTGCGCTGGTCATTATGGAAATGAGATGTTGTGTCTGTGTTCTTTAATGCGCACATTGTCAGTAGATCACACACAAAATTTTCCCCTCCCATCGGCGCTTTTATGGAATTGCGCTCTAACGCTAATTTGCCCTGTTTAGTAAATCTGGCCCTAAGAGGGATAGTGCACCCAAAAATGAAAATTCTGTCATTAATTATTCACACTCATGTTGTTTCAAACCCATAAGACCTTCGTTCATCTTTGGAACACAAATTAAGAAATTGTTGAATAAAGTCGTTATTTTGGTTTTCTTTGCGCACAAAAAAGTATTCTTGTAGCTTTGTAAAATTACAGTTGAACCACTGATGTCTCATGGACTATTTTAATGATGTTCTTACTACCTTTCTGGACCTTGAACGTGGTAGTTCACTTGCTGTCTATGTAGGGTTAGAAAGCTCTCGGATTTCTTCAAAAATTTCTTAATTTGTGTTCTGAAGATGAACGAAGGATTTACAGGTTTGGAACGACATGAGGGTGAGTAATTAATGACAAAATTTTCATTTTTGGGTAAACTATCCCTTTAAAAATTTAACTTTGTACATTATTCAGTTTGTTTTCTTTAGGGTTTAAACTGTCTTTTGAAAAAAATTTGGTTTAATCTGGTTATTGCATACATAATAAAAATATGACCGTAGTCTAATTAACATAGGAATATTTCTATGTCTGTAAACAGTTACTGAACTAAACATTTAAAATGTGTGTGTACCTTCTGATTTTGCTCAGTGTGAGTTTGATGTGGGGGAATTTTTCCTTAAAGGTCTCATTCATGTCCTTCTTCAGATCTGATGGTTTGACGTACTCTATTACTGTTGTCTGTAAGAGAGAGAAAGAGAGTGACAGGAAATACTGAGAATTTACATTAGTAAGATATTCAGCAATAAAAACATTTTTACAGTGTACATGTGTATAAGCAGCATTATCCAGTAGTCAGTAATGATGTCTGTAGGTCAGACCACCCTGCTTTCAGCACAGATGCTTAATCACACAGATAGCCATTCATCCCAACATATGTGTCTGATGGGTAAATTAATGTCCAAAAACAAGAAACAAGACCAAACTGGGCTGCAATAAACATCCACAAACACAAGCATACATCTGTGAATAGCTAAATGGCTAAGCAGCTGTGTTATGTGGTTTGATTTAAAGAACCCCCCCCCCCCATATATATATACACACATATATATAAATAAATAAAAAGAAAACTGTATATCTGTACATATATAAATTTATATATGTAACCACACATACATTATACACTGTATGTCTCACCATGTATGAGGCAAAGATGAGCACTCTTTTGTGTTTTCCACATGGCCACCGTGGGTCACTGAGCATATTAGGGTCATAGTCAGTATCTTCAATGCCTGAAAACACACACACACACACACACACACACACACACACACACACACACACACGGACATACAGTAGCTGTCAAATGACACAATCAAACTACAGATAACACAACTGAATGTGGCATGTATAAGCATGTTTTTGAGATGATGGTGACAGCATCTTCCTGCACTCACTAGGCATAGCTATATTAAAGGGGCAGTTCACCCAAAAAAGAGACGTCTGTCACCTGTCGTGGTGAGTAAATGATGGCAGAATTTTTATTTTCGGTTGAATGTATTCTTTAAGACGACACATGAAAACAGCAATTAGTACTCAGTACGTACAATCAGCGACACACTCGGTTGACACAAGTGTTGCTAATGCAGGCTTGCTAAATAAGGTACAAAAATACAGAGAGCTGCATTGATGACTCACACACTAAGTATTAGAATACAGGAATAGCAGCATTAGTAATTATGACTGACACACACACACACACACACACACACACACACACACACACACACACACATACACAAACATCTGTGCCTGAAATACTGTGATAATAACCTTGTCTACCAACTTGATTGAAATGTCCCTACCCACTCTGTGAATAACACAGCATTAAAACCTTTATTAAGCTCCCATCAGTTACTACACACTTTTTGTATGAGTGTGTGTTTGTTTTCTGAGTGTATGTGTTGCATGCTTGTGTGATTTAATTTCACCATTTAGACATGAATGAAAGAGAATTTCAGCATGTCCACAGTCCAGAATTAGCTTTAAAATGCTTTTAGGCGTACAAACACACACACACACACACACACACACACACACACACACTTCTAAAATCTAACAAAGTCAAAAAGGTCACAAACAAAGGAATCTGTTATAGAAAAGAGTTACAGATGTTGTCAGATTTCAGTGTGGCTGAGATTTAAGTGGTTACAGAACTGGCAGAGTAACTATGTGAGTGTCATTGTTTTGCTATGTGTATGTGCGTGTGTATATATTATAAAACACACACACACACACAATTTATATATTAAACACTAAACCCTTTTTATAGCGCACATGCCATTTCATAATCAAAACAAACTTTGTGCTTTGTTACTTTTGATATGATTTCAAATCCTGTCAATTTGATTACAAAAATGATTTAAATGATGAATTGGAAATTAACTGGAGTGCAAGCACAATTACATAATTAAAAAGTTGATATAAACACTGCCTTGTGTGCAATTTAAACTGTAATTGAAAGAAACTTAATTTAATGGACATGTTAATTTTTGGACTTGGACATTTGGACTAACAGGATTCTCTGTATATTTTAAAGCTTTAGTTGAGAGATTTTATTGCTTAAGAAAAATTGACAAGTACTCTACCTGATATATATCCAAATGAATTGATATTGAATCGAGATTAGAATCGAATCAAGAGCTTGTGAATTGGAATCAAATTGAATCACAAAATCTGTGACAATACCCAGACCTAGTGGACACAGTTCACCACGGCCAAAAAGACCAAAAAAAAACAAAAAACAAATAAATTTTAAAGTTCAATTGCCATTACTTAATTTTAGGTTTCGTTTTTTTCCCACTTAAAAAAAAAAAAAAAAACTTAAATATTGGTTTTGGCATTTCGGCCCAAAATTACTTTTTCAGTTCTTCAAAGAAGACTCTTATGCTCGCCAAGGCTGCATTTATTTGATCAAAAATATATTAAAAACAGTAATATTGTGAATTATTATTGCAACTGCAAAGCTGAATTTTCAGCATCATTACACCAGTCTTTAGTGTCACATAATCCTTCAGAAATCATTGTAATATCATTCTAATATGCTGATTTGCTGCTCAAAAAACATTTACTATTATTATCATTGTTGAAAACAGTTGTGCTACTTCATAATTTTCTGAAAACCGAAAGATTTTTCAGGAATCTTTTATGAATAGAAGGAAAAGAACAACATCTATTGAAACAGAAATCTTTGGTACTATTATATATAACCCTGGACCACAAAACCAGTCATAAGGGTCAGTTTTTTTGAAATTGAGATGTATGCATCACCTGAAAGCTGATAAATAAGCTTTCCACTGATGTATGGTTTGTTGGGATAGGACGATATCTGGCTGAGATACAACTATTTGAAAATCTGGAATCTGAGGGTGCAAAAAAATCCAAATATTGAGAAAATCGCCTTTAAAGTTGTCCAAATGAAGTTCTTAGCAATGCATATTACTAATTAAAAATTAAGTTTTGATATATTTACAGTAGGAAATGTATTAAATAACTTCATGGAACTTTAATATCCTATTGATTTTTGGCATAAATGAAAAATCGATAATTTTGACCAATACAATGTGTTTTTGGCTATTGCTACAAATATACCTCAGTGACTTAAGACTGGTTTTGTGGTCCAGGGTCACATATGTCTTTACTGTAACATTTGATCAATGTACTCTAAAGCATCCTTGCTCAGTAAAAACAACCTTTTGAAAGGTACTGTATACATCTTCACTATTAAAAATAAAAAACATATCTAAATTGGTCAAGTAATACCAAATAAATGTATGTAATGAGTAGGGTTAGAGCTAGTCTGCAGATAGTCAGCTTATTTGAGGACAATATATGCCTATGGGAAATCCTCACAAGTTTATTTGTGCTAGTGTGTGAGACATACCCAGGTCCAGGCCGACGGTGCTGTTGAGGCGAGAGGGAGGATAACTGCAAGGGATGCTGTTTCTGGAATAGGGCACGGGTAGTGTGAGATCCACTGAGGGCTTGTGGCGGTCCAGAGCGTTAGTGGGGTACAGGAACTGAGCGTACGACACCGTCTACACAACAAATAATATCGTAACAAGCCATCTGTCAGCCTGAGACATCCTGACAGCCCCTTTAACCTTCTGGGTGCACCAAATAAAGAGATATGAAGCTGTCATTCCTGAGCAGGTCGAGTGGTACGCTGAACACAATGCCCTGTGACATTTCCTGACCGACTGATTGACAGGTGCAGTGATAGAATGACAAGCTCTTACCCTGCCGTACATGCCCAGCTCCACCCCCTCCAGCCCGGGAAGCATCTCTAGGGTGGTAGATATTCCTCCAGATGAGTGCCTCCGCCGCTGAGCATCCAGACGAGGGTCACTGACACAAAGACAGATTGACAGATGCTTGTTTTCATAGTGTTTACATACAAAAAGTGTATGAAATTGGAGTTTTGTTGCTTTATGTCCATGTCTAACTTCTCTGAGATCATCTATGTGTTTGATATTATTTATTAAAATCATTTATTGTAGTTGATATGTGAATTTAAAATTTCCCTTTTTTCTCTTCTGAGAAAACAGGTCAAAATATTCATGACTCATATTGTACTCATAAAACTGTCCAATCAATTGCTCTCTAGAATGTCTTTCACCCTAATACCACCTACTTCTGACTAACTGTGACAGACTCAAATCTGTTGGCTATTTAAAAATAAAAGCCCTTGAGATGAGCTTTGCAGTATTTCCCACCCCGAAACAATACGAAAAAGACATGTTAGCTCATTAAATGTAATGTTGCTTGGTTGAAAGAGCAGCAGACAGATCTTCACTGATTAGAAAACAAGTTCAAACACAGAGCCAATTCAACACTCAATTACCAACACACGTCTAACTCACCTAATACAAACAGCTTCAAATTCAACCTGATGTCCCAATATTTTGCTTTTCCTTCCAGACAGGAGTAGCTGAGCGTGTTGTGTACAGTGCTGCTCTTTAAGCACTGACTGAACACACACACATATATATTCACTCCCTCTAGCATCTCTTATCTACAGTCTTAGACCGCCTGCATAACATGGCTGTTTAATTTCTTCTCTCTTTCAAAAAAATGTGACCTAAAAGACAAAGTTTCCCATGGTCCAATTCCTTATTTCAGCATTTTATGAAACCATAATGTAGAGGGTGGGAAAGGAGAGGAGGTTGTTAGCTTTGTCATGCCAGGCCCATTTCACGGATGTGGGAAATATTCCTTCCTGTCCCATTTGCCCTGAATCTCACCCTGGATATGAATCCCCTGAGGAGAGCAGAGGAACCAAACTGACCGTATATTCAACTCAACATATCTCCTTGTGTTTATCTGTCTATTTGGATTTAGGAAAACATGCAAAGACAAGTCATGGAAGTGATGGTTAGGAACGGGAATCTCAATTCTAATTCTGATTCCAATTCTATGGCTGAACAATTCTCCAATAATTCCACCGATTCTACTACTATATTAGTACAGTTTTGTATAGTATTATTTGAACCCAGTCACCCCTAGATGAATAACTGTTGCTAACTATAGAAAGAAATATACAAATATACTAAAGAAAGACTTAAAGGGATAGTTCACCCAAAAATGAAAATTCTGTCATTAATTACTCCCCATCATGTCGTTCCAAACCTGTAAGACCTTCGTTCATCTTCCGAACACAAATTAGGATATTTTCGATGACATCCGAGAGCTTTCTGACCCTGCATAGGCAGCGATGCAACGACCACATTTAAGGGCCAGAAAAGTAGTAAGGACATCATTAAAATAGTCCATGTGACATCAGTGGTTCAGTCGTAATTTTATGAAGCTACAAGAATACTTTTTGTGCGCAGAACTTTATTCAACAATTTATATTCTTCCGTATCAGTCTTCGACACGCGTTCTGAAGATGAATGAAGGTCTTACAGGTTTGGAATGACATGAGGGTGAGTAATTAATGACAGAATTTTCATTTTTGGGCGAACTATCCTTTTAAAGTTACTTTTTAAGTGTATATGAATGTTATCCAGTGGTCAGTGATGAGAAATGGTCAGTAAAGTTGTGATGAACTGGAACTAATGTTGGAACTTTTATTCCGTATTGTGACGCACATCTGAGTGAAACGGATGAATAGACAGTCAGTAATTAAACTAATTTAAATATTGCCATTACTATACATCACACAAACAATTCTCAGTTCATTTTGAGTTGCCGAAAGTGATACTGAATGATTCAGTGAGTTAGTCAAGAACTGTTACAACCGATTCAGTAATTGAGTGAGTCTTTAGATTAATTCATCGGCCTGATTAGACCGATTGAACAGTCATTAGTTTGAGTCATTTTGGCTGATTCATTAATTAAAAAAATTGAATCAAACTATGCGCAAGGGACAGACTGGCTAAAGGGCAAACCATAACCCTTCCTGGTGACCAGTTGTGAGAGACATAGTTTCATATAAGTGTTAAAGTCACAATATGTAAGTTTTCACCGCTGGAGGTTGCATGTTCAAAACAATAACAAAGGCCAAGCTTGATGATGCTATGAAGAGGGGTGGAATGATGGGAGATGTTGTTTTCACTATTAAGAGATGTATGGAATTCACAAATCATGTTCACGGATGAGGTAATGAATTACCTGTACCTTCCACAGTTATTCAAACAGCGAATAAATTATACAGAGAAAGCGAGCAAAGAACATTTACATTGTCAAAGAACATTATGACTGATTTCAGTCTAGTGCGAGATTAAGTACTTCCAAAAAAACTCCCCTTGTAATCAGTAAAGCTGTCTATGTCTATACACTGTTTGATGAATAAATCACTTACATCTAGGGATGTGCGATATGACGATTTTTGATCGTGGACAATAAAAATGTCTCCACGATCTGCTTTTGAAGAAATATCGTGCTAAAGCGCATATTCTGTCAGATGCAGTTCTGGCGCCGCTGTATCAATATACTGTACAACGCGACATACAGTCACATCAATGTTAACTCAGCGGTAGAGTTACTCTCATGGGACACTGCACTTATTCGCAATCACAAAAGTACATTATTTGCGTGTGCTTTAAAGTCTGCCGGTTAAATGTTTCATTCACATGCTGTTCTGACGTGCTCTTTTTCAGAGTGCATACACCCAAAGCACGCACACTAAAAAGCCTGTCAAACAGCGCCTGATTACTGAACTAAGTTATCTTTTGCACTAATACTGTTAAAACACACAAGGTTTATGTATAGACTTGGTTGGTTATGTCTAAAATGAAAGTAAACAGTTATGCGTGCCCAGGGACGTGCACAGACATTTTTAGGGGCAGGGGCTCAAGTGGATAAAAGGGCACTTTTCATATTTATTTATTTATTTTTTCTTTCTTTCTAAACAAAATGTTAAATATAGGGATCTCAATATTTCTGGGATTTTATTGATAACGATAATCAGATGATATTTTGCTGAGTGTGTTATTGTGCTGGTATCTTAAGGACTACCGTGGACAGCTGACTTCTAAAGTTTTTAATATTCTACATATTCTGAGTGGTGATCAGTTCACATTGATAGAAATTAATCTTTTCCAATAAGTTTAAATAGTTTTTTTTTTTACCTTTTATGGGCATTTTTATCTTTATAAAGACATTTTTTTTCATCTTTTCAGTCAAATTCTTCAATTGAATCAGTCAATTGGAATAATAAGCCATTTGGGCAGTTACCAAGCAAATTAAATCAGTATTGACAAAATTCATCTTTGCAATGCAGAGAAAACACAGAAGCTGTATTAGAAGTGGCATTTAGATGCATTTACACACTGTTTAATGCAGGACATGAATGCACTTAACCTGCAGTTACAAATGCATTAATACTGTTTTGATATTTTAAACATAAAACGTTGAATATTGGTATTTGAAATTATTTAAAAAAAAAAAAAAAAATTGAAAAGATACTTTAAATGTGAAATTAAAACTGCCAGTAGGTGGCAGCAAGTCACTGTTAATAATAGGGGTGGGAATCACAGGGTAGCTCACGATATGATATAATCACGATCAGAGGTGGGTAGTAACGAGTTACATTTACTTCGTTACATTTACTTGAGTAAATTTTTTGGGTAACTAATACTTTTAGAGTATATTTAAAAATGGGTACTTTTACTCTTACTCAAGTACATTTTTAGTGAAAAAACGGTACTTTTACTTAGTTACTGTGGGCGACGCTCCTCTCGTTACTTTATCTTAATGCTATACGTAATAATAAAGTTAAAAATGCTTCAATTTATTCCAAACGCGCCGTCTTTTCTCTGGGCAATGAGCGATGCCCGTTCGCGAATGATTCATT